>OX442367.1:14369404-14591904 GCA_949357725.1 Hyperoplus immaculatus | reverse complement strand
TGCATGTGTTCTAAATGTGGCTAATAGTGTGATAAATCATATAGACTTGAACTGCCTTGCCAATGTCAGTGCGGTCACACTGCTACTTTGAGAGCACGAGCGCCTCTCGTAATGCTATCGCCTTTTATTTCTCCCTCAGACCTGTTTGTGCTAACTTATGGGTTCCTGAACGCCCCACTGAGGTTATCAAGATTAAACTTTGGAGCCATCACTCTGCTCAGAGAAACCCATTATGACACATTCACACTGTCTCTGTTTTCATAAGTGAGAGAGTCTAACTGTGCTTTTTGAAAAAAAATTGTTTAAAGCATTATATTCATATACACGCGGCTGGCAGTGAAGTTACCAAGCCAACCTCTGTTCTATTAAGGAAGACAGCTGGTGAAGTTTCTTTTTCCAAGTTTTCTCTTGTCTGAATGGATACGACTTTGAAGAAATCTACTCCGACAGCACACTGCGCATTAAAACTGTTTGTAAGAAAAATACACACCACTCTTGAGAACATCAATCATGCTGCATCATTTTGGTGAAAGCTGCCACCAGTTATATAGCGTAATCATAATTACAGTGAACAGCGTCCGCTCAGGTGTTGATGTATGTATTCACGGGAAATCTCATTAGATTGGTAAACCCCCTGACATTTAGAGACATCGTAGAGATGTAGATCTGCAGCTGTATGCCCTCTTGTTGGAAGCAAATCAAAGCCGTCTTTAGAAAAAAATAATTTGATGAGTTCATAAATCCACCCCCCCCCCCCACAAAAACGGTGAAATGTCCTTCTCTAACATTTCAACTATATGTTTTTTTCCATGAAAAATGTGTTAACACCATCAGACGTGTCCGAATGTGAGCCAATGTGGGCAGCAGTGTGGCTCTCTGCGTTACGGCACTACCCAGTGCCTGCCCGGTAGCCACATGCAGCCTTTTCCACCGACGTGCCTACAGTCATGCCAGCACACGCTGCCCCCCTGCAACAACCCCGGCCACAGCCACGCACACGAGCAAAGCCCCATGCTGAACAATACCCACAACCACGCTCATAACCATAACCACGCCCTCAACCACATCGGCAGCCAACCAGTATGTCACAATGTAGAAAAAATACACCTTAGTCATTGTGGATAGTCGAGACCATAGATGGAGAAAGGTGTAATCTGTAAAAACAAGACTTTGCAACAGATAGCCTAGAAATAGTTTGATATTTTTGCAAAAAAAAAACTTATTTGCTCTCCTGCCTAGAGTTAGATGGGAAGATTGATGCAGATATCATGTCCATACACTTAAACAGCCTATGAAGTTACAGCTGGCCTCTAGTTAGCTTAGCTACTGTGAGTTAGCTAAGCGCAGATATTGGAAGCGGGGAAGAAGATTTTAGCACACATAATATATCTTGGTTTTTAGGTTGTTAATTTAATCTGTACAATGTTTTGGTTGTAAAAATGTCACTTTGGGGTTTTACAGGAGGATATGTGACAGACTATTTGCCAAGACTTAAAATGGTCACATCTACTTACCCACCAAGTAATACATGCACATAACCCACTTCATACCACACATTGCCATTTGTACACTTTTATATGAATTAAAAAAAAAACATACTAATGATGGAGGTAAGAGGTGCTGGAAGGAATTGTTGTTCACATTGGACAGAGCAAACTAGCTGTTTGCAGTCAGCGCTAATCCAATAGGCTGCTGTACCGTATTGTTTAGCATACAGACATGTCAGCATTATCAATCTGCTCATCTAACTTCAAGCAAGAAAGCTAATAAAGTTATCTCGCAAAATGTGAACTTAGTCTTTAAACGCAAATAAAAAAAAGTTACCACTGCATTTGGTCTAGTTCTGTTTGTATTACAAGTTGCACCTTTAAATCTAGTAGGTGTAGATGTGATGTATTAATAAGAACTAGAAAAACATATTTATGATGTGTTTTTGGACCTGTTTATTGATTCAGGAGATGATGGTTAATTTTGCATTCATTTCAACCAAAGCCAGGACATTGTATGCTACAGGATGTTTTACTTAGCCGACTGGTGTTTTCAGCAATCAGTCGACGTTGATGACTCACTGTACTTAACCTGTGAGGCTGTTACAGAGGGATTGTGTTGTATTATTGTAAGTGTGATTTGTTTCTCTCAATTTGGGTGGGAGAGAGATACTGAGAGAAAGAGAGAGAGGGACAGGTTTCTTTCATATGCGCATTTGTTCATTTAGAGGAGATCCCATTTATAGTGCTGCGGGTAATTTGCGTACTAAGAGCTTTTCCGCTCCTCTGGGACCTTTACACATTCTCTCCTTCTCTCTTTCAGTTTTTCATTCCCCCATTTCGCTCTTCTCTTTGCCTCTGTGGCGTGCCCAAACTGTCTAAATGCTGTAGTTTATTATCCAAACAAAGGCTTTTTGTAAGCGAATCCCGCCGAGGACAGGAGGATGCTCTGTCGTGACAGAAGGGAGTGGACCTCAACAGCATAGCAATGCGCTTCACTTTTCAGCTAAAGTTTAGGCAAACTTGAGCGGTGGCCATTTTGGAAAAAAACAACACATCTTCATTAAACCTACCTACGCTTTCTTCACCCCGAGGAGCAGTGCCACCCTGCGATCCTCAAGTGAAGTCTAGATCAGAACAAATAAACACTGATATACTTTTGTTGTAACTAAAATACCTTGTCCACATAACATCAGAATAGCGAGTGCAGTTTAAACTCAGCGTTGTGTGGATGAGTTGTTTTGGTCGCTAGCGTCAATGGGCTGTGAAAGCATCTGTACCCTCGCAGTATACTTTTATTTTAGTCTATGAAAAAGCTTCGGCGAGGAGACGGCAAAGTTTTGCTTCGACTGGCACAGCAGCAGCTATTATGTTTTCGCCGCTGTGTATATTTCCGTCCCTGTTTTCCATTCAGACGATGACGGGGGGCTGACTGATGAGCCATACAGTAGCATTACGTACCTGGCAGAGCTCCACAGTGTTCCGCTCGCCCTCTTTTCAAAGGCTGTGTTTGGATCCGTTGCTGTGAACTGATGATACACATCAAGAACAAAGTAGCAGTAGTAGAGCATGCCATCACACAGAATGTTCTTTATTTGATTAGGTGGTTTGAAAAGGCTTGAGAAGGAAAGGAATACAAAAAATTAACCTTTTTTTTTGTCCCTGAGCATAGAGGGACGTACTAACTGACTGAGGTGTCAAGTGTCACCATGGCAGCAGATCACATCCTTTTTCTAGGGAAGAGTCAAATTAGAGAAATCAAAGTCATTGGATGCAGCATAATCATTGGAGATCCAATTACTCATCAGGCCATGTTCCTTTACTCAATGCAGTGGCTTGTGCACACTTATCGTCTCTTCTTTCTTCCTACCCTTACCTCCCTCTCTCAGACGGATTTTGAGAAGGACGTGGACCTGGCATGTCAAACAGGTGAGCTTTTCCCCTTTCCTGCTGCTTTTATTTTTTCTCCTTTTTAAAGCCTTCATCGTCTCTGTCCAACACAGTACTTGCCTTGGACAAAGGCTAGGGATAGCTGTAACATTATCAGCTTGCTCGATCAAGAGACTGGAGATGATGTGCTACATCTCGACTCAGATGCAAATTATTATGCATCAATCAAACTGAAACCACCCTTTATAAGCATGTGCGGATGATATTATGTTTATGTGTTATAATATTTTACCACATTCTAGTTTGTGTTGTGTTTTGAAATATTAACACAGTCACTTTCCCCCTCCACCCTTTGCAGAGAGAGGACACCCATGTAAGTTTTGCACCCAACCGATTTTTCTTAACACTGCCTGGTCCATCCCTAAATCCTGTAGACGAATCTGGGTTGTATAGGTGGGAAGTTAAAACAAACGCCAACACTGCAGTGGCCCCTCGCTTGCAAAGTTGCTGAATCATTTCACTTCGCAGGTGGAAACAATAAGAAAATGCATCTGAAGAAGTTAAGTTCATGTTACAATCAATATTCCTTATTAAATCTTTATGTTTTGATCACTTTGAGTGACCAGGAAGCAATTAAGTCTGGGCAAACCGCCTACATGGCGCTGATGGTAAACCAATCAGTGCTCATTTATTTTGCTAGCTAGTACTGTCTTACATTGTCTGGCAAAAATTTCACTTTTACAGTTTTTTAATTTTTTTGTTAAATGATTCATTTCTTCTCAGAGATTTAATTGCTAGTGCTTTGACATAGAATACTTTTGACATTCATTCAGACTGACATCATCTGCTATAGTTGGCAACTGCCGGCCGTGTTTACTCCAAATTTCAGCGTACATTTAGTTTGTGTTAAGTTGAACAGTGCGACTGCAGTAGCATAAAACAACCACCGGATTCATCTATAGGTCATCTTCTGGGACTCCGTGTTGGCTGCACATGTGAAGGGATCAGATTGGTCAGACCCCCCCCCCCAAAAAAAAAAAATCAATCATGTCCTTTCACATCACTTTGCACCAACAGGAAGGTTAACAGAGTAAAATGCTACTCTCTGGCTTTAGTCTGCCAGTGTCCTCGCTGGTATTCTCAAAATCTGAAGGTTCCAGCTTGACTGTATGATAAAGCGTGAAGTTTGACGTTTTGTCACATCAATGCATTTAAAATGAAAACTACCTGAACTACTAACTACTTCGGTCTAGAACTGAGAAACAGAGAAAATGTAATTTCCTCTGATGGTGAAAGATAAAGCATGATATCTAGCATGCACTTTCAACTGGTTTGAGTTGTGTTTTAGTGTGATGATATATCTATGTGTGTTGTGTTAAAAGCTAGTCTCTCATCAGCATGTCAAAGTTAGGTTTGGAGTAGCTACATAGCAATAAATCTGTAGCATTCAGTTTGTTTCCACAACAACATGCATGGAAGCTAACCCCACTGTAAGTAGTTGTATGTTTCTGATTTGTATTCAAGAGAAATCAGGCTTTCACTCTTAAATACTCATTGAAACATGTGTATTATAGCACATACATGCAAACAGACTTAAATGTACACGTGACAACAGGTCTGGGGATAATAAGCTGGTGAGCAAGATTTTAGACAGGACTCACCAGCGAAGGAATGTTGCCGCATAGAGAACACATTATTTTGCCCTAAAGCTTTTTCTCCCAAGCTATTGAATATTCCGTCTCACTGGCATGTCTTGGAGCAAGGTCACAGTGTCCGAGATAAGGACTCATCTTAGTAACTGTGAACCATGTTGGCCCAAAAGGACACGTAGGACTTTTCCTAGGCATTAAAATGCTGTCTCACAGTTACATTAAAGCTGCAAAACAAACTTCCATCACTGCCTAATTTGTGTCTCGTTTCTGTCATTTCTGTTTTGCCTACTCTTCTCTGTCTACCGATCTTATATCTGGCATAAACTATATCAATACCTTTCCATTCAATATCCATTACTTTCCTCCCTCTCAATGTTCCTCTTCCTATATTCACCAACTACCCTACGACCCCTGTGCCACTATCTCTTGCCCATCAAACACTCTTTCCATCTCCATTCATCTCTCTGCAGTTATATTCAAGGAGGTGAACACATGTAACCCGGCAACCATCACCGGGACACTTTCCCGCATCTCACTGGATGACGAGGAAGATCCCAAGCTGGCAGCCCATCAGGAAGGCGGAGTGGGTGTCAACTTCAGCTCCCTCCCCGGGAACATACCCCCACCCAACCTCATTGTACAGGTACAGGATTTAACGTTACATTGTTTGACATCGTCTGACCAATACAAAACATAATAATTGCCCTTAAAGCCACATGAGCAGCAGTCTAACATTGCAGACTTTGTACTACCATCGGTCTTATCAGAACTGACAGTAATGCAGCCCTGCACTTTGTACTTACTTATTATAGTAAAAAATAATAAAGTTCACTTATGGAATGATGTGAAACATGCTGTGACAATTAAACAAATTGTCAAAATCATCTTATATCTCCTCGCAATCTACTACCTGTACATACTGTGTGGGTGCTGAAAAGCAATCTGGTATATGTTTTCAGCCTCGGCTCTGTAAACTGGTATGTAAACAAAGGGTAGGCAATGGCCTACATCGCCCTCAGCAGATGGAAAGGGAGATGGGTTCAGATCCCTGAATCTGGAGAGGTGGAGATAGGCACTGCGAGGCGCCTATCTCCGCCGATCCCGGACGAGCCCCCATTTGTCATGACCCAGCCTCTTAGGCAATGACAAAAAGGAGAGAAATGCACACACTTTGTACGTTAAGAAACAATGGGATATCCATTTACAACAAAATGAGTATAAACAAAGTGTATGAAATTGTCTATCAGTAAAGCATTCATGCCGATATGTGAACATGTAGTGGTGCACGCTATCAACAAAAGATAAACACAATCAAACCAAACAAAACAAAGCATGTGGTGTACGGGGGAGAGCCAGTGATGGAATGACAGACCGAGAAGTGGGGACAGCTGATCTTAAATGCATTCTGGATTGACTGGCCAGGTGCATTCAGTTGCACTAATGCAAACTCAGTCCACCAGGACCTGAAGAGAAACAAAACACAGAAGCCCAGGGCAAGACAAACCTACAGGCCATGGCCGAGCCAGAGGGCCGTCACAGTAAACAAATAGCCTACCATAGCTAGCAACATGCCCGTTTATAGAACCTGGGCTGAATACTTGATTTGTTTGCCATGAGCACACAGTATGAACAGGTAGCGGATCGTTAAGATGTATTCTCTGATTTTGACAAAAAGGGATTTTGACAACAAGCCTTCTCCAGAATCGCTGACTCCACCTTAAAATAGGTGGTGAAAAGGTGAAAAAGAGTAGATCCTTAATAGCATGAAGCCTAGCGGCATTGCTAATATATTTTGTATCAAGCTGCAGCTAGATGTTATCAAAATCAGATGTTGAATGATCAAGATGATCTTAAATAAGATTAGCTTGCTTCCAATAAATAGTTTTATAACTAAAACTTACCTGTTTTTTTTCACACAAGGTCCCAGGCCTCAGCGGCCTCAATGAGCTGAGCGAGATGCCCATGAAGAAGGAGGTGAACGTGGATCAGCAGAGGCAGCAGGGGCAGCAACGCAGCGGCGCTCCAATTTACCTGTGCACAGAGAGTGGCCTGGGATGGGCCCGACCGCCCACTTCCTCCAACACCTCCCAGGACGGAAGCGCCGGGAGCGGGGGCAGTGGAGGAGGGAGTGGAGGATGCGGGGAGGGAGACTACATGGTCTTACCTCGTAGGACGGTCAGTCTCAAACCTCCGGCACCCTGCTCCCAGGGAGGAGGCCTGGGAATGGGGGGTGAGGACAAGCCCCTCAACATCGCAGTGGAGGACCCCCCTTTCCCCCCACCCCCCTCTCCCCTGACCCTGCACCCAGCCGAGAGCGAGGCCTACCCGGTGGACTTTGTGCCGTCCAGTGTGGGCGAAATGAACATTGCCATGAACCTCAACCGCTCGTATGGGACGATTAAAACCATGCCCAATCACGCGCACAGCCACATGATGGCTCAGGCTGGTCTCGTTCACTCCCACGGAGGACACATGCACCCCCACGGGCATTCGCTCCAGCTCAAGCCGGGCCAGAGGCCGTCGGTCAGACAGATTCTGACGGGGGGACCTACGGTGGAGAGAACCAGGACCCTCCCACGCAACCTGGGCAGCACCAACGCCAACAGCAGCCACTCGGCAGGATCACTGGAGGTGGGTTAGATGTCGAGGGGTGAGGGAAGGGCCGGTGGGCGGATGGGTTGGTGCTCAGTGATTGTACAGCGTCTTTGTTTTGTGTCCATCCTGGCGATTGTGTGGCTGTATAAGTGCAGTTATAGTGGTTGAATGACACACAGGAGGAGAAAAGAAAAGAGAGGTGTCCTCTTGTCCTCAGAATGAAAAGCACCTGAGATGAAGTGAAAACACTCAACACACAATGTTTTCAACTTAGCTTAGGGAAAAACTATTGTATCCAGTCAACCAGGTTTTCTTCAAGTTTTCTTTTTTAACCTTTTACAACATTAACATTCTATTCAGCATATGGGAAGAAACAAGTGAATTTAAATATCCATATGATAATACAAGGCAATTTGTAATGCAAATTGTCCGTGATATACAGCCACATCATTTCTGACACACTGCGATAACATAACAGTTGTGTGCCTTTAAGTCAGCTATAACAACTGCTATTATTTTCAGCTGAGCACTATTTACCGCTGCGGACTGAGACAATGATGGTTGAAATGAGTTACTCGCTTAATGACAGCTTTAACTTTGTGTGAGTGTTACCATGTGCGTTATGTGTATTTGATACCCCCTCCTAACCATGCAAGGTGCTACAGCAGATGGAGTGAGACAGACAGGATCAGAGGAAATACCCCTGGTGAATGTTGTTCAGCCCACCTTAATTTTGCACACATACAAACACAAACAACCCCATGAAAACATGGATACCTGAACACAAACGCGCGCACACACACACTTTGGATCTTCCCAGAATGGCATCTTGCTGACGAACAAAGTTGATGGAAACGACACTTTCACCGAAAAGTGCAGATGCTTTATTTATGGCTGAGGACGTTAAGGGCGAGTCAATAAAAATCATAAAAAAAATCACTGTCAGATGAGCTTCGAGTGCACTTGTGAATACCAAGAAACAAAATCTACAGAGAAATCTGCGGGATGTAATTTACTGCAATAATTTCACCCTCTTTTGAATATGCTTGATTTGGAGATGGATATCAGAGCGTGCCTCTCAAGATTTAATCACAGCACTGTTTTACTCCGCAATTTAAGCACGGTGACGCATAATAGAACAATCACGCAAATGTACTCCGTGTTCATTTCACTGCTGATTTTGAGTGAGAGGCTTGTAAATGTAATCTCAGCGCTATCTGATTAGGACCTGAGAAAGGTCTACAGGGGCATGATATTCTAGCTGGGTAAACCAGTGGGAGAATGCTGAAACTAGTATGTCTTTTCAACCAACTGAATACGTTCTACTTTAAAATTCATTCAAACCAATGAAAAACAAGTGTGTGACTGTGGTTGGCCAGAGCACGCCATCATGATATCATGCTATCAAAATAGAAAATCACAGGAGCAAAAGATTCCCGATGAATTTTGTATGAGTGGGTTTATGGCTGCTTTATGTATGTCCCAACCAAAACATGCAATACATTGTACAAGTGTATGCATGTTGCATGTCTACCATATTACAAAGCACACTTAGTCATGGGATTGTATCTGTTTAAGGTAAGGATTACGCTATAGAAAGATGGTAACTGCATTGTCCAGGACATCTGGAGGTGAAACTTGCCTCCCTATATGTTTGCCTTCCTTTTAACTTTTTAAAACCTTGGCTGCCATAGCATCGGATCAGCAACTCTGCCCTTTGATAGAACAAACACAGCTTTTAACTAACAGTGGAGAGAGTAGCTCCTCTCACTGTCAAATGCAAAGCTGGCAGACGAACAAGAGCCAGGAAGCAAGTCACAGATGGAATGTAATGCGTTTGCAATGTCATGGCCAGATGAGTTGGAAACGTCTGCAGCTGTTAAATTGGCGGCTTGTGTGCCACTGTACTTATAGCTCTGGAGCCACTTAAGAGCAGAGTGTTGGGGTTTCAAACAAGATTTGAGGATTAAAAACCATCTCTCATGTGTTCGTTGCGGCTCTTTTTAATCGGAATGTCTCCAACACATTTCTTCCAAAAATAGCAAAGAGGATGATTTATGACGGGGTTGTAATGATTGTATTTGAGAGCATGTGAGCCGAGAAATTGTTATTTCTATCTAATTCTAGGTTATTCCCCTTCACTAATCCCATTATGTTGGAATAGACTGGATCCTTTGCTTTTTTTTTGCCTTGACATTTGTAGGAATATCTTTATCGTGTTGGGCAGCCGGTGCATGTTAGCCCTCCTCTTGTTACTTAACAAAGGCACTGAGAGCTCCACGGATGAATTGCAGATGGGGAGGTCTAAAAGTTCAACAGTTGTTGAGGGTTGGTCATTGATGCTTTCTTCTCTCCCCCTGTCCCCTCCTCTTCCAGAGGAAAAGAGTACGATACTCTGAGCTGGACTTCGAGGTAAGATCTCGGACCTCACCCCCTTGTCATCCAACTGTTTCTGCTTTCTTGTGCTTCTGCCAGGACTTGAGTAACACACAGAGGAGCAAAAAGCATTGCTAAACCCCTTCCCAACACACCTGTTTCTCCCTTGCATTTACAACTATGAACTGTTTCAGAACTACCTCACACATAATGCTGTTTCTCCAACAATGGCCTTAAAGCTGTCCCTACTAAATGTTTTTGAATTATGAATTCATTTTTGTTTGTCAAGTAATCTTAGCAACGTGGAAACAGAAGCAATCCACTGACATGTACAATTAAAGCAGACAATGCTGTCATGTCAGTGGTGGGGGTCCTGGTTGAAGAAACAGCAAAGTAGAGTGCTTTTTTTGTGTCTGAATGAGTGCAAGTCATTTAGTTTTTGGGTGAACATGTCTGTGGCCATAGCTGATTGGCCAGTTATATCTGTTTGTACGACATAGTTTTTGGCAGTGTGTGTGTTTGTGTCAGAATGACCTGCGTGTCCTGTGAATCTCCAGTCTCTAGTGAGTATTTCTTTGCAATAACATTTGCACTGCTGCTTTTTTTTTTGTTGGTGAGAATGCAGTTTCATTCAGATAATTTGTAAAGACTGGACATTCACCCTCCACCGTGGAGATATATTTCATACTAACACTGACTACGGCTAATTGTTTTACTTAGCTGACACATTTCCTGGAGAGTTATGTGTGTGACCACTGCATGAATTGAGCACAAGGAGACTGGCTCTCCTGTAAAGCACCTCTTTTCTCATCAATTGGCTGTTGACCTTTGAGAAAGAGGTTGATGTAGAAGAGCCGCTAGGATAGAGAAGAGTACACTACCATGACTAAATGGAAGGTAAAGCCATTTTCATCCATTTTTCTTTATTTTCCTTTAATTGAGTTTGCCTATGTTAGACTTTTAAATATGACATTTTTAAACACTGCAACTTTATCATTCTAAGCAGTTTTAAATGGCATAAGAATAGAGTTGGTTGGGGGAAATAATACTCAAAGGTGTACTCTTTTGATCTACTACTGCACTTCCAAGATTTGCAAGAGACAAATTTCAAAGAGAGCCGTACTACGTATGTACTGCCGAAGCTGGGACTTCCAGACATTCAGTTACTAGTACGGTCAAGCTTTAAAGATGCTGGAACCTTCATTTCCTATATTGCAAGTCGGTACCTTCTTCCAATAGGCCTCCTGAATACAGACTTTTTTCAAACATCACACCTGATGCACACAGGCTTTTTGTTGTACATTTTATGTTGCTAGCCCACACTTTCGGATAACTGTGATTCCTCCAGTAGGCCAGAAGACAACATACAGCAGTGTTTACATGCTGGGAAGTACTGGTGGCAAGGGGAACTGAACTTTAAGTGTAAAATCATTGGTGTTCCCTCGTAAATATGTGTTCATTATTTTAAAGGTTATTAAAATCACTTAAAGGGGGTGATAGTATATACATGTTCCATTGGACTTTGATGAAAAACCTAAACCCAAATGACTCAGACAGGGATATGCCAAAAGGACAACTGAAGACAAGGCAGCAAAAAGTCATGTAGGAAGGAGCCAGTAGCACCTTCTTAGCTGAGCAGAGATGAGAGTGCCCACTCCGAAAGTAATTGGAGCCAGTGACGAGCGCCAGTCCTGGCCGGTAATTGTGCGGGTGTGAGTGCTGGCATTTTGCCCCTGTGTCACTTTCAACCTCGCAAGCTGCTTTGACGATTAGCTACTGCAGAGCGGCTCCAGCACAGCCCATTAGCACAGAGAGACAACAGCGGTGACAAATGCAGTTTGCTGTCGAAAAAAATGTAAGATGTGGATTTAGCTTCCTTCTAGACAGACATATTCAGAACACTGGAGAAAGCAGCCTTTTGTCAATATCCTTTTGCTAGGGCAAGAGTTTAAGTTCAAAGTCCATCTGTTTGACGTTTTAATGAGTTCCAAAGAAATCCCCAAATCCTGAGTTTAACGGACCACCAGCTAGCAAGCAACGAGTCTGTAACAATGACATTTCTGTCAGTCATTTTTTACCAAATGTTCACTTAAACAGGACTTCCAATGCAGCACTCCCAGTTGCCAAATTCTTAAAGACTGAGGAAGTGGATGATGTATGAGCATGAGCCAGCAATCGATCTATCTGTTGGCGTCTCTCTCTCTCTCTAACCCCCTCCTTTCATGGCTGGCATCACTGCAGTCCCCCCACTCCCCGCCCCCTGCCTGCCCTTATATTGGCCCCTCTTCCTTTTTGCTCTTTCTTTTTTCTTCCTATTTGGTTCATTTTTGCTGTCCCTTCCTTTCTTCCCTTCCAGAAAGTGATGCACACTCGCAAAAGACATTCTGAGCTGTACCATGAGCTCAACCACTCGTCCAAGTTCCACACCATAGACAGGTATAGCAGGGACCCAGCCATGTCCACATTCAAGGTAAGACCCCATTGCCCAGACGCGGGATGGGAAGCCGCTGTATACCCATGCACCTCCACCCGCTCCCACCACTTTGTCACAACCCCTAAAACCCCAAACCCCAAACCCCTTTTTTCACTTATAGGAAATGGAATTGACACTGCAAAGCAAACGCTGACCTCTGCGCGGATCAAATTTGCAGTAGTATCGCACTGGCTAAATGTTTTGAGCACGATAATTGCATTACATGTACTTGTAAATGCAGCTTTCAGATGATTATAGTCATCAAAACAAATTAAAAATAAGGTACCTTTGAAAACAGTTCTACTCATTATGGTGTGTTTTTTTCTTTCAACCAAATTGCTGCGTTAGAAATGTGAAAAAATTGTTTGCTCTAACAAAGGGACTCTGTGAATGGTGTTCGTAATTAAATTGCCATTCCATTAATACAACGTTAAACGTATTAATGCATCCGTGGAGTATCGTACAATAACCATCTCATGCATTTATTTTCAGAAGAACATTTTGTTGCAGCTTTCTCACTGTAAATGTCTTTTTTCTTTCTTCTGTAATTGGCCTCGACTGCATTCATTCTCACTTGTGGATGGTGCCTTAATACTTGCCAAAACAGTTGATTACATGAGGTATTGGCTGCTAAGGGATAAGTAATCCTAGCCAGTTAATGAAATCCAAATTCTGCAACTTCAGATTTTTTTTTTTTGTACTGTGAAACTATCTCTCGCTCTTGCCAAATCACATCACACAAGTGCGTTGCCTTTGCCTGTGTCACACTTGTTAATATGTCTGTTTAATTTGATTATTTGTCTATGTTCCGTGTGTTACATTGTCTTTTTTTATTTTCTGTACATGTGTCTGAGTGGGTGGTTATGTGGGTGTGTGTGTGTCGGTGGGGGTGTGCTTGGTTTGGGCACCTTTGAGCACGAGACTCCTTTGAATGATTGATACGCCATTAGCAGCAGACGAAAGACTCCCCCTGCTTGCTACATACTGACCTTCAGAGGGCCAGTGTCGTTAAGATTTAAACACACGCGCGCACAAGCTCTCATTGCCCTCATCTGCGGCGCTTTAGTGCGTAGAGCCGTGATGAGTTAGTCAACCTTGATGGGTGTACTTTCCCCTGGCATCTGCAGCAAGCTGGGTTTCGCATCTAATTTACACCGCCAGTAGAGGAACAAAGCTCGGCCTGACATCTCTCATAATACCCTATGCCATGTAGCCACACACGTACTGCACACGCACAGTTAGCACGCGCTGCCATTTCCCAATGCCAGACCGCTGGCCTTTTCCTTTACTCCTCATTAGCTCAGCGTCTTGATCAAGATTTCCAGAAGCACTGGCCTACTCACCATTCATTAATGCCAAGCAAATATTTTATGGAAGGGGAAGAAAAATGGCAGCCGGCTTGCAAAGGAATGAGCCTAATGCCCCCATTAAAAGTCTCTGGTTCTTAACAGTTGCGCCACAGCATGCTAATGTGCCCCGGGAGGAGCTCAGGTGTGCTTTGAGATTACGCCCGGATGTAAAAAGTAATGAAAGCCCAGCCACATATAAAATAGACCCTATTTAAACAAATTAAGACAAATTGGAAGGCCCATTCCCTCTGCGCCAGTGACGTCATGTAAGTTATAAAACGAAAAGGCCGGAGTAGATATGGCTTACTCATCCAAATCCATTATGTTAAAAGTAAGTAGACAGTTCACTTAACTGTGAATAATTACACGGATAATGCTATCAGTGTTGAGCCTTTGACAGGGACCAGCTTGAGTTCAGCTCTGCTGTTGTCAACATCTCACTTTGAGAGTCAACCCCAGACATGGACATGCTGACTATACAGTAATTATGGAGATGAGAGGGGTGTGTGTGTGCCCGTACACTTGCATATGAGTGCCTACGTGTGTGGCAGCATGCCGCCGTGTGGGTGTGTGGTTGCAGGCATGAGTGTCTGTGTGTCCTTCAGTGTTTCCCGCAGGATTTTTTTCAGCAGCGGTGGCGTGGTCCCCGAACGTCCTAGGGGGGTCCGGGCGCATGCCCCCCCGGCCAAATTTGTTTTGTACCCTTTACATTTGAATGCATTGATCTAGTGCACTTTGAGAGGAGAATATGCACTAATTACTATTCAGATAGATGGGATTATTGGTGTTGCAACATTGCGTTTTGTGTCTTTACTTACAGATTTTGACATTTTTGTATAGAAATTAATATCTAAACACAAAATGCCACAACACAGAAAATTATTTGCACAATTTATTTACAGTTCTTGCTTAATGCTTAAACCAGACCTGCAAACTCATAAGAGGTGAAAAAGGTGACAAATACCCGACCCCTCTAGACGACTCGGTAAATCAGGGGGGGTTTTCCTTTATTTGATTTTTTGGGGACATGGAACTAGACAGGGACATTGGGTGCTATAAATGGGAAGAGGTTCATTAATTTCCAACACAGAAGTAGGCCTACTGGTTATTATGAGCAATTGATAAGCAGGACCTAAGACTTTAATTTAAAATAATGTGATAAAAATTACAAAGTATCCTTATACAAAGGCCTATAGATACAAATAAAACAAAACTATTCATGAATTTCAAGGGTGTAGGTTGTGATTAAACCTTGGTTTGGGACACATTTTAATGTGGGAGTCTGGGGGTGTCCCCCCATACATTTTTGAGCATTCAACACTTCATTTCCTGCATTCTGGTGAATTTGTATGCACCAAATATATGTAAAGTAGTTGGCTAATTGACAACATTTAGGTTCCTGGTGACAAAAATAGAATACAATACAATGCAGTAATATCATGCATTCTGTATTGCTTTCAAATATTTATTCTCCTGTATTGTTCAAATATTTGATTTAAACTGTAAGAAAAAAAAGGTAATTATTCGTCTCTATCATTGAGAATGTAGTGGCTGGTGGTATTTTACTTGCCTGCAATCTTCTAATATTTAAAAATAATAAAGTGCAAAATGAGGGTATAATCCTCCTTCTGCTTCCTTAAAACTAGTGGTAGTGACTAAGTGTGCAGTGGAGAGAGAAATATAGGCCCTATACAGACAGATACAGAGGGAGGAAGAGATAGCTTTATTTTATAATTTAGCTTTTTGATTTGTGAGAGTGATCATCGCTGACTTTAGACTGACTCCCGCTGTCTGCTCCGTGAGGCTCGAGCCCATCAGCTGAGCGAACAGCTGTCCGACACGGAGATGAAAAACGAAACTGAAACTTAACTATCCTGTCCTGCCTGGACTGGTGGAGCAGCCAAATATAAATTAATACATATTGTACTAAACTGTAACACAAGTAATGAGTTGTGGAATTTGCACCAGTAGCCTACAGTAGTCCACATTCTTCGCTCAGCCACTAACTGCTTCGTTAGTGAATGTTCCGCGATCTGTTTGTATGTCTCGAGCCCGGATACACAGAGCCCTGACGGAAAACTGACAGCGCGACTAAAGGGACTCTACAGTGAGCCGCTCCCCTCCGTTAGTTTCTGTTTTCCGCCGAGTAAGTTACATTCACCTCCGACGCATGGACAGCGTTTATGTTAGGCATTGCCCCGTTTCTAAAATGAGCTACGTACCAAAAAGAAAAGAAGTAGAATAATGTGAAGGAGGAGGATTTTAATAGCAGCGTCGGAGAAAATATAGCAGCGGTGGCGCGCCGCTGCTGTGGGAACGTGGGGGAAACACTATCCTTGTGTCCCTTTTTGTTTGTGTGATTATGTGTTATTTGTGAGGTTGGTATGTTGCATTGCCTGTGTTTGAAACACATACACTGCATTTAAGAGACACGTACTTCATTAGTATAATTGTTTCATAATACTTTTAATCACATCCTTTATATGCCAAATGTCAAACTCTCACAGTGATTTATGACTAGGCATGATTCCATTCTACTAGGATATCTTCTTACATATGGACACCTAAAGTAGCCTACTGTCAGCCTTAATTTCATAGGGCCAGTTGACTTCAGGACTGGCGCTATTGAGCATCTTACCTTTTAATGATGAGGGAGGCTAGACAGTTCCAGGGAAAACTGGTAAAAGGAAAACCCTCACCCGCTATTTTGAGCAATGATTGCTCAAAATCTCCTTCCGCCCCAGGACTTGTACAGGTCTCATCCAAAGTGCCTAAACAGTATTGTATTAACCCAGACCCTAAACAGCCTATAACCCCTTTCTAACCACGGCGGCCCGTGTTCGTTCAACACAGGTCCCCCCTCCCCCACCACCAAGGCACAACACCTTGCCATCACTAGGGCGCAGACCGTCCGTCGTTTACAAAGAGAGTCAACGTAAGACATGCTAAACCCCACATAAACCTCCTGCAGTAGAGCCCCTATAACTTACTCTAAAGCAGATGAGTTGATGTGCTACATGTTACCATATGTATTTTATAGTTTGCTGAATTCTGTGTTTTTCTGCCGCCAAAGTATACCTTGTATATGTTATTGACCATTCGCTTAGCTTCTCTCCCCCAATTCTGGAATTGTCCAGTCAGTGGTTAGCAACCATGAGGCACAGCAGACCTGTCAAGCTTTAGTTGTCTCCACAAATTGAAGGAGTTTGCATGGGGCTTTTCTAAAAGTAATATATTGCAGTTTGGAGGGTGGTTTACTTTTTTTCTAGTCTCTCGAAAACCAAAAACACAAGGGCAAAGGTGTAAATAAAGGACTTATCAGTGTGTACATCTTCTCCACAGTGAACTGCAATCCTTAGCATAGCATTTCCAGCTAACTATGTACAGTAACTGAACATAATAGCACACCCACTCCATAGTTATTTTCCACTGTGTGGAAGCTGTGTCCTTGATGCGTTGTTGCTACCATTAAGATTAACTTGTTAACTAGCTACAGCTGATACAATCTGCCAGTGAGAGTGGTCCTTTCGGACAGCAAAATAGACAGTCGCCAGCCGGAATTGTATTTTTTTTTTATGTAAAGCTTGACAGGCATAGCCACAGTAACTATGGGGGACACGGTTTAGCGAAATAGTCAATGCAGAGCATGGTACTTCACACTTATAGCATTACCTTCTACAGTGTGACACTAAAAAGCCTGCTAGGTCAACACTATAAATATCTTTAGTTGCAGTCACACAGAGTCAAACTATAAGCTTACCCCATGCAGCTGCTCATCTACCTGTCAGAGTTGTCTTGTGGAGAAGTGAGTGTATTTGATGAGCCTAATTATTAGATGGCCCCCTGGTGGTGTTGTGGCGTAACAGTTACATGTATTACAGCTTGTGCCTCCTAAAGCATCTGCATTCATTTGATGAATGCTAATTCACCCTCCTTCATCGACTCCTATACAAATTCATTTAAAAAAAGATGGATTTGTAAGGTGGTCTGATGCAGGACTGGACTCATCTTCCATTCTTAAAACGAAGAAGGATTTCTTTGTTGTTGTTGTTGTTGTTGTTGTTGTTGTGTGTCCATTGCTGTATCACCACTGTTTGTGGCGATCCATACATCCCTTATGCCCTTTTCAGTGCCACAATTAAACCTTATGATCTAAACACCAAAACCAAGTGATAAATCAGTTCATAAAGACAATGACCTATCCAAACAAATTTTTAATCACCTCATAAACCATGGAATCCCGCCTATAAACTATCCCATTGGCACTAAAACAGGCCAAACACGAAGCACTATGTATGGGTACTGATTCCAGACTCTTAGGAACTATCACAAAGGCTTATGGGGTCATGAGAAATCTGATCCATTTTTTATCTCCGGAATAAGGTAGGTTCTGTCTGCTGGCCATGTTGAGAAAATGAGTGGATATCAGACCGCATGACTGGCACTTTTTTTTTTCAAACCTTCACATCATATCCAATTGTCTGTGTAAGTGTAGTGGGTTTAAAGCAGTCTTTGGGCATTACATGTACCTTCAAAGACGGAATCCACATACATCAATCTCTCGATCGCTTTCCCAATTCTTGACTTTCCTTGTCACCGGTAATCTCTATATCTACCGTGCTAGATAGCTAGAGGCTGGAGATAAATGTGCATGTTCCCCTCTGCTACATATTCAGTTAATATTTGTTAAACACATACATGACCTTTAAAATCTACTTTGCCAAAATTGCTTATTGGTAAACAGTGGCTAACAAAGGTCAGTTGGGGGGCTGTGACACAAAGGTATATTTCTCCCGGTGGGTCCAGACGTGTGTGCATTTGTAATGCCGTAAGATACATAGCAACTTTTTTGCATTCGGAAAACTGGCTGCAAGATTCACAAAGGTCACTGTGAGATTATGTTGACTGATTGTAGATTGTTGGCTATCGTTCAGTTTTTGTTTGCATGCCGCTTTAGCTGCTGACCTTGAATGGAGTATTTGTGTATAAATAAACAGTTTGTCTTCCCCCATGGGAGAATATGATCTGTTGTAGTGGGACAATGTGCGTTATACTCTGTTCAATTGGATAGAAAGTAGGATTTATGTTGACGCTAATAATGAAAACAAATCCAAATCCTACAATGTTCAGTACAGTGAATGCTCTGGCAGGGGCCCACATGGCCAGCAGGGGCATACTAGAGTCCAATTTTCATTGTGTTTCCCATAATGGAGACGGGGATACAAATGGAGTCAGTGGGGTTACTGAGAGACAGAGTGGATGCAGTGTGTATACCTAACACAATGTGCATCAGCGTCACTTCTCTGAGCTAATGTTTAGCTTTTTGAACAGCTTCTTGGCCTCAGTCACTGTGGAGTTAGCCTGGCACTGTCACTCCTTATCCTATCCACAGGGTTCAGAAGGTCACAGCACACATTTGCATGCAGTGCCCAATGATGCAGTGTCGTGCCTCTCTGTGTGTGTGAGTGCGAGAGAAAGAGAGTTTGCTCTGCATAATGTCCTGGCTGATGCATTTTTCAGCCCCTCAAATGGGATAGATTACTGTCCCGTGGTCTGCTGTGTTCTGGATTAAATGATGCTCTCGCTTGGCGTTTCCTTTTTCCCGGGCAGATAGACGGTGAGGATGAGTTGTGCGGAAACGCAGTGGGACGGAGAAAAAGACAATAAGGAACAAGAGCAGTCTACTTTGTTATGATTCTCACTCATGCAAGAATCAGAGCGGGGGGGGGGGGGAGGGCCAGCACATTTTGAAATCATGAAAGATGTATTTTGCAATGCAACCTAAATGGCTGAAGGCGTGATTTTGAATCCAAGGATGAAATCCTGGTCTGATGGCTAAAGTACATTTAGGGAAATATATTGTGGCTTGGTCTAAGACGATTCATTCATTAGAATGCCCCATAAGAGAAAGGTGAGTCGTAGGGCGCTGTCTTTATTCGTCTACAGCTAACATTAGTGACTGTTATTGATATATTAGCTATGTTTTCAGGCCATTGACGGGAAATGTGGGTAAGGTAATTTGTGTGCTCTGAGGATGTCTTATGTGAAATGACGATGTAGGCCTATCATTTTTGAATGAATCCATTATTGTTCATTCATTGAGTGCAATTTGCCTGCACTTGCCGACCTGATAGTCAATTTGCCGGCATGATGCTGAGGGGCTTCAATGTTACATTCCAGTGGTAAAGCAAGTCTTCCCCTCTTCTTTCCTCTCCGTACCTCATCCCTCCTTCTATTCATCCTCGCAGCACGACATTTTTCTCTCTTGCCGTCTCCCTCACTTTCCACTTTCTCCCTCTAAACTCAGCCCTCGGTGGCACGTTTCAGCCATTTATTGAATAATGAATCCCTCTCATTAGCTTGTTTTTAATTATTTGCTTGCCATAAACTCATCAACTGTTTTCAACCCCTTTCTGCACAAATTGCTAATGAAAACCCAGGGCTGGCGGAGTGTAGCTTTAGCACACTGGCTGTATCAGTGGCTCCTAATGAGGGGACGGTTAGCCAAGAGACGGAACACGCCTAAATAACACTGGCTTTCGTGCACCAGGAGGCACAATACTAATTTAGCTCGTTTAGTGTCCTTGGGCCAATTAAGAAGGGGAGGTGAAAAGGGGCCGGATTGCTATCTGGAACAGCTTTTCACTGTAGGAGCATTGGCTTTGCATTGCGCTGCATTGCACAGGCCCCCCTCGACAGCAGCAAGCAAAGCAAGCCTTTTCTGTATGATTGCTCGTTTGTTCGCAATGTGTTGCACTAATGGAATTTATTTGCCCCCACATTATCCAGATTTGGCTCTTTTCGCCTGATTACTTGTGACACAGATTACTTTCCCTTGCTAAGGGGTAAACGGTGCTAAAGACTGCAATGCCCAGTTAGTGTATTTTTGTGACCTTTAATAAACTATGCCATTGCTGAATTATAGGCAATATGGATTATATCATTATCCTGATGATATAATGAAATACACACAACAAAGCCTTGAAATAGTCCAGTTCTGGTTCATTTGACTTGCAAAGCCCACTCACAGCTGTTACACAACGGTCATGTTCTGGTATCCACTCAGTACTCCCCTTAAATTAAACATTCATTTGTATTGTATACATGTGCTTTGATGTTGATTGTGTTTTATATGTGCCTCACATACAGTGTATGTCTTTTCTTTGCATTATTTACTGCCACATTTTTTATTGATTTCTGTTGTTTTCTTTTGTTTTGTGTTGTTGTTTGTTTCCTGTTTGATGTCCTTGGTTGGCTGCCCTTGGCCATGTGTTGCACGCTTGTTGTCATGTCCCCAGTATGAATGTAGTAACCAGACAGTCAGCAGAACCATGGGCGTCCAATTCCACCAAGGTAAAGTTAACCCCACTCACCCACAAACTGCCTGTCCTCTCCCTGTCATCTCCCTAAGACATACCTTGCATATTGCTCACACACATCCACACACAGTTTTCATTCCATTGTTCAAATGAGGGGGGGGGGGACTCTTGAGTGGCAGGTAGTGGGCCTCATCCACTAACACTGTAGCAGGGGCTTCTCGAGCTTGTGCAGTAGCATCTATTTCTAGTGTGTAGCTTACTCTCCCTACAAACTGTTTGTCCGTCTTTACTTAACTTGTTCATGCTTGTAGCAGTGTCTGACCACAAATTGTGCAGCTTACCTGAAATATCAAGTGTTGGGCGATTGGGTGAATATTTCCAAATCGCCGACTGTCACCTGTATCTGGCGGTGTTTTGGCACTTGCAGCCACTTCAGCTCCACTCGCCTAGAAAAAAGTAAAATGGAAAGTACTTTAATTTACTCCCACAACGTCTCTTTATAAGCCGCCCTGTAGGTGGGTTCTTAAAATAGTTGAGATTGTTGCACTGGTGAAATACAAAAACACATATTGCCACTTCCATTGCAAACACTGAAGGGGCACAAACCGTGCTTTCTGAGTTAATAAACTGTTATAAACAGGTGTGATGCATTGTATGAGAAAATCAGTCATTATTATTATAATGATTGAAACTGACAGCCATAAATCCAGCCTAATGATGTTTATTGTTGATCCTATCACCCAACCCTTATGTTTGTTTTCTAATTGCTTGACTAGGATGGATTTTTTTTTTTTTTTTTTAGAAATGCTGCATATGTTTTGGAAGTAAATGTAGAAAATGAACATTAGAGAAAAACAAAGAAGAAATAATGTGGCGTTAGGAGACTAGGAAAGCAGAGGGGAAGAAGCAATTAGATTAGTTTACTTCAAGATCGACATCTGTTTTGTCTATGTACAGTGGTGGAGTTGGTATTCAAGTTAAAAAAACAACACCGTAATATAAGAACACTCCAACTGAAAATGTTAATTAAAATTAAGTATCATTAGCAGTAGCAGAAGTACCCACGATGCAGCAAATGGCCCATGTGAGGGTCATACGAATACTGTATTCATATCATTACTTCTTAAACTTAATAATTATACTGGCATTTAAGCTAAGCTAGTTGATGAGCATATCAGAAATGACAGTAAATCAACACACCCCAAGGATGATGTGCTAAGGCCTCAGAAATGTTTTTCATCTCAGACAGTACTTACAGTACATCTTGCATACCAACACCAAATAGAATGTATTTTGCTATAGACACTCACACAAACAGCTCTCTCAGAAAGACTTGTGTACAATTTATTCAGCTGCTTTTTCACCGATCAAAAATGTAAACAAGGACAGCAAACAATTACAATTCAGTGTTGTAGAAAAAAAAAAATTCTTTCTTTTTAACAATAACCTGAAATACTTACAAACAAACACAAGCTCCAGTCAATATTCACCAAGGTGAGCCACTTCGAGGATATTCATTTATTTTTTGGGGCCCAGACTGGAGGCAGTCTTGAGATTTATAAAATACAAACACCTCGTGACACACACACACACACACATAATGTTTACAGCTTTAACTACCTCTGAGAACACAGCCATACCACACTCTGAAGGACTCTGCTGGAGTAATGGCCAGCCTACTAGGAGAACACCTGTTACCTCAGAACACTAACACACATTGTTGGCCCCAAAAACAAACAGACCACCCGTACATAAGCAAACCGCCGTGAGCAGCAGGTTTGGCTTTAAATAAGAAAAAAATAAGGACCATAAATAAATACATAAATAAAACAATAGATTACACTGCAGAGGTACGGCAGGGGGAAGTGAGGGGTTTATGTATTTTAAGCCAGAGGCGGAACACACAGAGTCAGCAATGTCCACTTTATAGCCTAGCTTTAACCAGGCTTTTTGTGTGTTGTTTTAACACACACACACACACACACACACACACAGTATCAAATCAATAATGCAGATGGTGTAGATAGCATTTCCATGCACCATAACCGGATTAGTTATCCTCTTTCAACATTATTTTGACTAGATGAGCTCCAAAGCCGCCAGCGCTGCACAGTAGACTCCCTGTTACATCTTTTAGATCCCTGCTTATTTAATGCCCACATACTGTACAGTCCCTTTCTTCTATCCCCCTTTATAGTATGGTTCGTAGTTGCTATTGGTGGTGCATAGCTATGTAGTATCTCTCACTCACCCTGTCCCTGTTTTTTTTTCCCAGTTTCTCAATGTTAGCTTTGACAGCTCAGGGTGTGTTAAAAGTATTGTCTGTTTCAACACAGTTTGAATATGCGTGTATGGCAATGCTGACATTGTGTTTTACAATCATTGGTTGCACTTTGTCTGTTCATGTGTGGATGTTGTGTGTGTGTGTGTGGGGGGGGACAAGTTTGATAATTTCTCATGAGAGAGATAGGTGTTTGGGGGGGTAAAAGAAAGACAGAAAGAGAGCGAGAGAAAAGGTGTGAGGTGTAAGCACGAGGCAACAACCGCCTGTTCACCTGCCGAAGGTGTGGGAACAATGCGATTGTTTCAGGGCAGAGTTGTCAGTGACTGTGACACCCCACCCCTTACCCCTCTTCTCCTCTTTCTTTCCGCTATCTCTCGCTCTCTCTTGTCACCCCGTTCCTTGTCTTCTCCCAACCCATTTCATCACCACAGAGGGAAAAGCGATGGAGCATTTCGTCTGCCGGAGGTGAAAAGAACTCGTCAAGTGTAAGTAGAGGGGTTTCTGGTAGAGGTAGAAAGAGAGAGCGAGAGAGAGGGATGAGACAGGGGCTGTGGGGCGAAAGGAGGGACACCGAGATGGCGAGAAAGGGGAATGGATAGACGCCCGGTGGCAGCACAAAATCACATTATAGCTCTATGTAGTCTCCCAGGGATGAAGTTGGGTTTAACCGCAGCATTACCCAGCACACTTCTGCATTACAAAATGTTCCTTCACCAGCATTTAGCATGCAAATTGGCTCCCAGATTATGCCTTTTGTATTCATTTTACCAACTGTCAGGCTGTGTGTGACGCATGGAGAATGATAATCAGGCAGAGATTGCCCCCTAGCGCACTGGAGACGATAATCACACTGCAAAGGAGGGGGGAGTGCTGTGTTACTGCAGATCAAGAATTGTGTGTGTGTGTGTGTGTGTGTGTGTGTGTGTGTGTGTGTGTGTGTGTGTGTGTGTGTGTGTGTGTGTGTGTGTGTGTGTGTGTGTGTGTGTGTGTGTGTGTGTGTGTGTGTGTGTGTGTGTGTGTGTGTGTGTGGCTCTGATGATGAAGAGATAGACAGGGACAGAGGGTGTGAATAGCTGAAAGTGAATTGCATTCAAGTATTTTTTAAGGGGTTGGTGCAATGAATGAACAGTGGAAGAAAATAGTTGAGAAGCGGATACAGCAGTGATACAGCCTCCAATGGAATATATATGCACACACACACACACGTGTAATAATACCCTTTACAATGCACTCAACATTATGCTTATATAATATATCATCTTATTTTTAGTCTAAACGGCTCTGCCGCAGCTGGGTCCGTCTCGTCTTCAAAAAAGCACCACAATGTGTCATTTTTTTTTTTGTATTTTGTCTGTTCTGTTTCGCTCTACCGAGTAGTCTGGCCTAGCGATCCCCCCATGTCTATCCCAGCCCGTATCTGTGAAATCATTATCTCTGCCAGATAATGAGTCTGATTTGAATAATGGCCCTTATCTGGTGCATAATGTGGCCTCTGAATCCGTTTTTTTTTTTTTTTTTTTTTTTTGTTAAGCCAATCCCCCAACATGTATTTTACATGGGTGGTGGGGCACATCTCCGGACCACATGCATAGACCCGAGCCTAGAAGGTTTATGTTGCTCCTATCAGTCAATCTGAAAAGCTATTCTAATTGGCAGAAGTGAGAGAAATATACAGTGGGAGGGCTTGTACCATGACTGAATATTAAAGAGAACAGATGATAGAAAGATGGAATTGTGTTCAGAACTGCAGGTATGTATGTATCGGTTGGCATCTTCGTGTGTATGTTATTTGCAATGGCTTTGGAGACAAAAGATCAAATGTTCAGTGCAAATTTAAATGTATCTATCTCTACATCTCTACATTAGGTGTACTGGACAACATTGGCCAATGCAATGGTGTCCCATGTATTTCAGTTAGAGGGAAAATGCCATGTTATTACAACCAGCATCCTATTTCACAGTGTTGGCCATTGTTTCCACCCACCGTGGTTACACATTACCTATTGTTACGGCCGGCCATCCCAGGCTCGCTCAGCCGGCCAGTAAACATTAAAACAACCCAAACAACACCAAGAATCAAAGTAACAAGGTGACCCATTAGAAAACAAACCCACAACACAACTCGAGCAGGAGGCTGCAAAAGAAAAAGGGTAAACGGGAGGAAGACCTGGGGAGGCACAGTTGGACCACAGTATTGCCCAGGCCTTCCTCCAACTAAACTATAACCCCAGCCCCTCTAAACTACGAGCAAAGTAAAATAATACAACCTAGCAGCCCCCCATAAGTAAACAAACGGTAAACTAAAGAAACCACAATCAAGCAGCAGCAGGTCAGCAGCACACCATCCAGTCAGGCAGGCAGAGAGAGACAGTTTGCCAGCCGCCCAGGCCACGCCTTTAAGCTCTGCATGATTGGGAGCACCTGCCCCCAATCAGGCCCCAGAACACCTGAGAGAGAGAATGTGAAGGAGGCAAGAGGAGGGAGGAGAAAACAAGGCGGGAGCCGTAAAACACCTATCAAATTGCATTTTGGAATTTTGGTAATGACATTGCTTCAAAGGCCAACAGGGCAATACACTGACATCTTGAGACAAAAACAGTGATATTCTTTAATCTGCATCATTCAGTATAACATTTGACAGTGAATGTCTAACTATCCATCACTGCAAAGGAAAAGCTATATACACAGCTATACCGTAAGCACAGTAAGACAACATTGTTTATCAGAAAATTAACCTACGATGATGCCCCAGGGCCCACAGTTCCCTAGCTCCTTGGTTCCCAAAGTAAATGTAGTTTTGAAAGCAAGTTTAATTGTGAATGTGCACTATGTAAGCACAATAACAACTTGAAATATTTAGAGGGGAACTCCCCTGCTTGTTCACGTCAAACAGTGTTTACAGGTCCAGTGAATCTGCAAGGCCTTTTGAGGATCCACACAGAGCAGTGAGATATCTAAATGAATTAGGATAACACACACAATAACACACCTTAATCTCGGACTCAACTGTCAGCGGTTAAGTTTTGTTGTGGCTAAAGTAGGGATTAAGTTTGAAGGTAGAAAGTAAAAAAGAATGTAGATGAAATGTGTAGAATGAAAACGACTATATATGCATCATACAACAATTGCAAACCTTTTCAAATTGAGTCTTTTAAGAAGCTAGCATGGAAATGATTATTTCTTCAAATTCTCCTTTTCGGATTACATTGTGCATTTTGCCCTAAACAATAGTATGGATAATAAAATTACCACAAAGTACTTGCAGAAAGTACCTGTCCCATACCATCAAAATGAGACTCAGGTTCTATGGAACCGGAACCTCTTGATTTTGTTTTTAAAGCTATTGTGCGTAACTTTTTCATATAAATGAATGCCAATAAAATTCAGCTCCACAAAACTCTCTTTGTTTTTCTCAGTGTGGCAGTGTTTACAAACGGGTGTGTTTGTGTGTGTGTGTGTGTGTGTGTGTCCAAGGAGCAGGGCCCAAGAAATGTTTCAGTTGTAGATTCTACCGCTGAGAAAACCTGGATGTACTGTGGAATGTATAAAATACATGTGGGATCACCAAAGGCTTACCTCATATAGACACGCCGACAGTGGTGTGGTATAACTCAGAATTCCTCATGGGGGCAATTGACATGCAATATGACAGTCATATTAGCTATCTGATTTCGGTTAATTTACCCATTGAATGAGTCATCTTACCCATCATGGCAACATGTGCCCCGCCTGATATTATTGTCAGGAGCCGCCACTGGGGGCGACGTGCGTTACTCACTATAGCTTTAAACACATTGGTGCCTACCATTTACTTGCTTGCTTATGTGGCCTTCCTTTTTTCCCTTGTCCTCTTGCTTCTCCATTAGGACAAGTCAACCCCGGAGGACCAGAGCTCATGGGACAGTTTCAAGACCATGACCCCCGAGTTGTCCATCGTGCCTGGGGAGCAGAAGGACCGAATGGAGCTGCACAATAAGAACTGGGACTCCTCCTCTGCTAACACGCCCGACTCGTCCGAAGGAGACTTCCAGACTGAAGTGTGAAGACAATGCAGATGTATAGAGACACACACACACACACTCACTTTGAACACACACACTGTGCTCATGCCGAAAGAGATCCAGATTGCACACAGAGATACTGAACTTCTCCAAAAACTTAAAACACAAGCACTCGATTTGTTTCTTGGCAAAAAGATCTAACACACACACACACACACACACATACACACACACACACACACACACTACACACTGCTCCCCGTCTCCTGCAAACATGCTCTGCCGGATCCAATATTGTATTTGTTTACTGCTGCTGCGGCGGAGAATCAGACATGGAAAGAAAAGACTGTTCTGCTCTATATTTTTGGCAAAAAAGACTATGGCAAAGAAGGAACAGGGGCTTGGCATGTCTTGACTGACGAAAAAACATTTTTAAAATGAACAAAGAGGAGAAAACTATGAAAAACTTATTTCTGAGAAAAAAAAATGTCTTGATTTTATTCTGGGGGAAAAAAAAGAAAAAATCTCTTTCAATTGTTTGATGATTTTGGGGGGGGAGAGAAGAATATTTCTGCACCGTTCAGTTCTTTTTTATAAAGCAAAAGGGGGACAAAATCTCACTGAGGTTTCTCACACCGGTAGCCCCTCCCCCCCCAGGCCAACCTGCTTTCATGTATTTCCCTCTATCCCTGTACTAATGGATGACGAAAGCATCTTTTACTCTTTTCCTTTTTTTTTCGTCCGTTACTTTTTCGTCATTTTGGATAGACGGGGAATGGGGGGGTGGGGGCCAGGGGTTATAGCTGCTCATTGATATGTGCCATCCTCTTTGCGTTTTTTTTTTCAGGTTCCGATTCAACAATCCCACCCATTCTCTCACGTCCTCTCTGTGACAACATTGTATTTTCGCCCTGTTTTTCTGTATTTTCTATGCTTTGAGTTCTCCCCCATGGTTTGGAACTTTTAATGAAAAAATAATATGATTGAAACAAAAATAAGCGAGTTGTGTTCTATGGTCTAACTGTTTCAAGAAAGAATTAATTTATTTTCAGACTTGTTTTTTTTTGTCTTGTGCTGGGTATATTTTTTCCCCCCAATCCTTTTTTTTCTAATTTCCTGTGAGAATTAGCCCATGTGGAACTTCCTGAAAAACACAATTTGAGGACACACACACACACACAGCACATAAATGTGAGCCCGCTCTATGATGACGTAATGTGCACCGCGTGTTTGCCACCCATGAAAGAAAAAAAGGAAGGATAGTGATTGCCACGCAGATTCTCACATCGCCTTCTCTTTTTTCCCTGCACTGCTTGGAGAGAGAGAGAGAGAGAGAGAGAGAGAGAGAGAGAGAGAGAGAGGGAAAGAAAAAAGCCTTTTAAAGATTGCAGCATCTGAATCCATTTCAGCCGACGCCAACTACCACCACACAGCAATGCCAGAAAAAAAAGAGAATATCTCAGTCGTTTTCGGGGGCCCCAACGGAATCCCTGTTTAGCATCTCTCATTCTGCAAAACGTACACTTTTGCGGCTTAAGAGTGAAGTATCGATCACTTTTAACGGCTCACTTGTTCTCCCCTCCCCAGAGGATATCGTAAGCTTGGCGTGACCGGAGGAGTTTTTTTTTTTTTTTTTTTTTTTTTTAAAACAAGACAATTTTATGTAAGGATACAAAAGCTCTTGAGCCAGATTATTTTTGTTTTGTTTTCCCAACAAACAAAAAACACATCACGGAGTACAGATAAAAAAGCTTTCCTTAGCGTTCGGCTCACACCTCCTTCCAATATCTCCTCTCTCTGTTGCTCATTCTGCCCACCCAGCGTCGTGCCTGTAACCAGCAGGCATGAAACCTTAATGTTAACAGTGAAAGCCACATGTATAATTCCCCGGATCACACTGATCCCCTGGCCACAGAAAGAGAGTGAAATAGAAAACAGAGATGGAGCCACGGAGGTTAGAAGGCCACGAGGTGTCAGACTGAAGAAGGAACAGCTAAAGAAAAGAAAAAGCCAGCAGTAATGCTACCTGCTTGACATTCCACATCCGTACTGCAGTCCTTACGAGAGGACAAGCAGTTTTCCCGCTGTCGCTACATTAGGACATCAGTCCCTCACACACAGCAGACAGAGACAGAGTGTCAGAGTGCAGGAGACCAATTCAATAGATGACTTGATAACGTCTTTCTGTCGATGCTCCAAGCAGCTTCTATCTATTCCTCTCTTAACAGTCTGGAGAAAGAGATGAGCGGGCAATGTAGTGCAGGCTGGGAAAAAAGTACAAGAGAAAATGGTAGCCATGGAGAAAAAAATCCAAATTTACACACACACATACACACACACACACACACACACACACACACACACACACACACACACACACACACACACACATATATATATATATATATATATATATATATATATATATATATATATAGTGAGCAAAGCTAGAGGCAGGCAGGAATAAGAAGGGGGGAGGGGTTGTTCAAAACAGTAATTATCCGGGGATGGTGATTTGTCCTGACATTTTCTAATGCAGCCCTCCGACCATCTGTTTAAGAGATCCCTAATGTGGTGGTAGTGCAGCGCGGCGCAGATGGTGAGACAAGGGTTTGGGCCCTCCTAACCTTTTCAAGCTAATCAGCTCGTAGGCAAACCTACGGCCCACACTCCTCCCACCAGGGGAGAGTGGGGCTAGGGCCGGCCCCAGGTCGCCCAGCTATAAGGTTACATTGACCCGACCTTCTTCTCCTGCACAGCATGTCTGAACATAACAACGCAGCAAGCCTGCCTGTCAGTGACACTGCAGTCTCAAATCAACGGGTGTCACTCCCACAGCAGAAGTCAATATCTAGTCTCAGGGGGTAACAGATTCAACCTTTACACAGACAAATTAGGTTTTGTTTTTCCGACTATAGAAAAAGAGTGTTTTCGAGCTCCACATGAATGCCCTCTGCAAAGCCTTGTTCCCATGGTGACTTAAAAATTGGATTTGATGAAAGATGAAAAAGAATGAATATATAGTTTGCTCATTGCACATTGAAAACAGGTGTCACCTCAATGAGGCAGCTGGATTTTTAAGTTTTTTTCATCTCCAAGAACGGTAAGTGGGATCCAGATGTTTGACCTGGTCGTTTTAACGACACCACCACCGTCTTGCAATACTTTTTTTTTTTTTTTTACAGTTTTTTTTTTCTGTGATAAACTCTGTTGTGATGCGAATGCTAACACATGAGGATGACGGTCAAAGTATGTTGGTGTGTCATCCTGTTTTCCTTTGTGTGTTTAAAGCCTACCAAACCAATAAGCATATTTGCAACCGAACTCCATGGCCGATGCCAACAATGCTCACCTTCACCCTTCAGCTTTCAATGCTTAGGTGTTAGCCTAACCACCACAACCACATTCCAGTTGATTTTATTACTGAGAAATCCTCCCTTTCCTTTTTCTCCCACACTTTTGTTCTTTTTATACATAAGATTGTACAAAGTAGTCCTCTAATGTTTTCATAGTGTCTTTTTATATGAAAAATAAATTTTCAAATGGATATCGGTGTCTCATGTGTATACGCGCTGCTTCAAGGGCATCCGTGGATGAGAACGACTAGGATCTTTCTTGATTTGCAGTGTACCCATGCTTTCATAATAACACTGTTGGGTGTTGTGCATGACAGACTCCGTTACCCAGAAGCATTGAAGCTTAACTGTGACCAATCAGAGGCCCCCCTCTGGTCTGTCTGAAAATGTGAGAGAAACAGTTCTGCGGTTATGAAGTGGAGAAATGGAATAACCAAAGGGGGTAAATGTCAACTCAAAGTGATTCTTTCATCAAAATTGTTTCCACTTTGAGTGATAGTTATGCCAATACTCTCCCAAAAGTGGAATTTCCCAAAAGTGGTTTATGTAACCTGGTGGAAAGTGTTGCAGTGGTCGGGCTTTAATAGTCCACTCAGTGATGTTGGAATGATGGGGATGACACAGTGCGCATGCCCTCAGTCACAATACTTTTGCCCTCCAAAGGGCTTTTGGGTAATTAAGTGTGGATGAGTGGATGGAGCTGCCATGGCTTACCCTGGAGAAAGGCCACCCACCGGAACTTTTTCTCAAGGGAGTGAGAGGGATCCGAGTCAGGTCAGAGGGGGGAATAAAAGAGAGTGTAGCCAGCCCTTAGGATGAAATGCATTGTGACAAAGTGAAAGAAAGGAAGAGGGGGGGGGGGGGGCTTATTTTTGCATTACCTCTGGCAGCCAAGTCACAGTGACTAGGGTGCCTCTCGGTTATTTGCCCCTGAGGTTTGTGGGTAATTAAGTTGTGCTGCTGGTTTGTCACTCGTGACCTCAGGAGATCCCTCCGCCATGCTGACAAAGAACACAGACGGACAAAGTGAAGAGTGGACAGGCTCCAGTTGAAGGAAGAGATGACAAATTTCAATTTGACTGAGGCCGTATCCACCAGGAGCCTTGCATCAGTGCTGCCTCTTGTTTGATATTTACAGTGGAGACAGGACACGCTATTGCATTGCGTGTTCCTGACAGCACTGGGAGGTTGAGCGTGCCTTAGTGCTCCGAACAGTACAAGTCCTGAAAGTTTAATTCAGCTGAGTCAGAAAAAAAGAACAATGCAAAGAGTTCCACCGTGGCTTTTCAATGGTGATAGCAGGAACATTAAGCATCAGACTTGTAATGCACAGTCAGGCGTATGATCCTCAAGATGGGTGTTGTGTGTTTGCTGCTATCTGTAACTGGATGTTATAACTGTGGTGGGTTTTCCCCAGGTAGTGAAAAAAGGCCCGCCAGTATGATGTGACGTCACCCCGTAAACAAGCACAGGCTGAAGATCTAAACTGGAAAGCATTGTAATTATCTGTACGATGATCAGGATTACTAGTGGGCAGCTGCCAGCTTTTACTGGGAAGCGGGGCCCTGTGTCAAAATCTAGTTTTAGGCATTCATTGTTGATGTTTTGTTGTTTTATTATGAGTGTACATCACATGTAGCATATGTGAAAATAACGCTGTGTTTAATTGCATTATCACAAACTAATTGACACACAGACAAACAGGGCCTGGAGTATTCCTGCACAGCTGCTGTGTGAATTGTACTTAATGGAACCTTGGAAGCAACATGTTCTAACAGAAAATCTGCCAAATATAATGCTATTTCAGCTTGAATCAGATTTAGTTATATACATGTTTATTTTACTCATACAATTAGCAACCATAAGACAAAAAGAATAGCTTCAAATGATCAGCTATTTGAAACAAGTCAGTTGTAACAGTGGTGTTGATAGGGTGGGCGTAACCAACACACGCCCTTGTAGTTCCGCGTACCTGTGTAACGCTGTTCTGTCTGAGTGATCAGCTCCTACTAGAGATGGTCTTTATTTTTCCTTTGCTTTATATTTATACAGTAGTTGTGTATGCCCAGTTAGCTAACCACCAGTATTTTAAACTACTCATCGATTTCCAACCCTCCACGAAGCATGCCAGTTATGGAACAACAGTAGGTGAAAGGAGATTAGTTCCCCAAGGGTGTCCCGAAGATCGGTGCTGGTAACTGATGTTGCCTTAAAGACTAAAATCAAGGAACCTGTTCTTTATCAGGTTAAATTAAATACCATTACATGAATTCCTCCTGCCTTACTCTGAATGGATGTGTATTATGCCATTGAAGACGCCGGGTAGCCTATATACAGCAAAGTTTGTGGTAGCAAAGCACAAACAAAGGTGGTGATGGAGGCTAACAGCTATCCAGCATTGATGTGAAAATTGCGAAGTTTAAGTTTAAAGAGGACCTATGATGCTTTTTGACTTTTATGACCTATAAACGTTGTTAAGATGATTCATAGTCATGCTTTACCATACTAAATTATCAAATAATGACTTACATGCATTTCGACATATTCCCTGCTGACCGTCTGGGGTGTCTGTGCAGAGCACTAAACACTATTCTAGCCAGTCGAGAAGTCACGTGTTCAAAGCGGTCTACCCTTTCATAATTTGTGCCGTCGCATAAAACTTTGTGATGTCTCCACGCGGATGTTTCCATGTATGGTAATGCTGTCACTTCCCTGTTCGCGTCTGCCTCGCGCCCTTATAGGTCCATGCTCGCGCTTCCCGCCACTGAAAGTGTTCCGGAAGGAAGGTAACCAATCACAACGGAGTGGGGTTTGCAGGAGGGGGGGGAGGGGAGCGGAGATAGCCGAAGCACACACACTCAAGTGTTGACAGGATGTGCTGGATCGCCAAAATAAGAGAAAGAGCTTCCCGAAAATCTACATAGTTTTTTGTGATGTGATTCGTGTCAGGTTGCTCTATAGCAGTGTAAAACAAGAAATTAAGACCAGAAAAGTAGCATAATAGGTCCTCTTTAAGTTTGCAAATGTTTTATTTCCTGTTGTTTTGAATCAAGGATTAACACAAATTACAATTTGAATGTAAGCACAACTTTTGTCTACGATAATAACTGGACACCACTAACAACATATGAGCTTTCTTCAAAGAATAAGGCCTATCTGAACTAATATATGGTTTCCTTTGGAAGAAGAATAATAAAATCAACCATAGGTTACCTTGAAAAAAAAAAAGCCTAAGTACATCTAGCTGTCTGTCCTTATTGGGTGACAGATGGTCCTGCCAGGCTGGAAGGATAGGCCACTGAGAAACCAGCAGACTGAGACAGCCTACTTAGAAGGGAGGATGGAGTGGACAAAATCCACTTTTTTTCGGGAGAATATAATGCAAAGCGGACAATACCAATGTAAACCAACTTATCTCAAACTTCTAAAGCCAGTTCAAAATCCTTTTTTTTGGACAATGCCAGGGACATCTCTTTATTTTTTTCCTGACTTTTCCGACTAAAACAGCTTATTCTCATCTGTGCTGTTATGGATCAGAATCCCTGAATGCTTTGCAACGCCAATGTTTCATATTTTTTTTGGCCAAGTTCTTTTGGTGCGGGTGGCCACAGCCAGACTTGATCCTTTGAGAATGCCTTGTTTCTACAATGGTCGTTAGATGGCTGTCCATATGAAATGCCCCTGCTGCCCCTTTTCCCATCCAAATTCTGGCCCTGGCTAAATCCGTGGAGTGCCAAATCCCTGTTACGCAGACCAGGGATAAAACACAAGTGGTCATTGACACATTGAGGGTGATGTGCTCAGAGCTGAGGTAAAGGACTGCGCTGAAGCTTCTCTTGGCTCTCTCTCTCTCTCTCTCTCTCTCTCTCTCTCTCTCTCTCTCTCTCTCTCTCTCTCTCTCTCTCTCTCTCTACAGAGCCGCTCTCTTCAAAATATCATGGCAACCTACATTTAGCCAGAATGAATTGCCTCTCCACGCTGCCAAGGGCTTCTCCAAGCACTGGCATAATTCAGAAGAGGTAGGCTTAGGCTAATGCACTTTAGCACATACACAGCCTCTCTTTCTTTGCATGCAGAGAAGCGCAGCGCCTGGGACTTGCAAGATGTTTTACAGCTACTTAGCCTCCTCTCTCATCTCCTCCGGTTAAAGGAGAGATAAAAGCAAGAAAAGAACAGTGGCCAAGGCTGCGCAGGTGGGGTTTTTTTTTAAAGCTCCAAGCCTGTTTGTCAAGAGGACTGGGTGTAGGAGATACCTACACTGACAGGGACGCGGAGGTGAGGAGTCGTGATGTTGTCCCCCCCTACACATGTCTGCATGCAGGGTAATGAGACAGCCCAAACCAGGCCTCTGGAACTCAAGACCTGTCCAATAGAGGTCAGCACACAGTAATGAGTGCAAATGAGGGCAACCACCTCCAAGCCTCCCACATGCACTGAAGTCATTCTTTTCAGCTGTGAGCGTGTGTGTGTGTGTGTGTGTGTGTAGATGTGTTTGTGTCTGTGTCTTGTGTGTGTTGGAGGTCGATGCTCTGCCAGCTGTGTATCCTGACATCCATTTAAGCTGCACTGAGCGCCTAGGAGTGATTTCTTAAAGGAGTAGTTGGAGCTTAACATTCTTTCAGAGAGTGAGCTAAAAGAAAAAGATTGACATCATGCTCATGTTTGCGTGCTAAGGATATAGCTGTTTGTATGTTTAGCGTAGCCTGGCATACATACATATATAGCCTAGGGCTGGGCGATATATCGAATATATGCGATGTATCGCGAGATGTGCTCCACGGGATGTATAAAATGACCCTATCGCGACCATCGAATACACATTGGCACGTAATGTGTTTTTTTTAGCCGCCACCAGCAAACTCGCTGGTGTTCGCTTCTCTCGCTCTTTCCTGTGGCTCTCTGCCTCACAGACTCACATGCATTGGCAACTCACTCACTCCCCCCTCCCAACCAGAGTCTCCTGGGCGCGCACCTGTGACGTAGTCTGCAGTGCACCCTGTATGTGTTTACTTTTATCGCCACGTGAAAACAACGCGAGGGGGAGAAAAAAAGACGAGGGCTCTTGTGTTCTTATGACAGCCGAACGAGCGGGTGGAGGGGGGCGCGAAACACGGGGATGGTGGCCGTCGTTCATAGCATGGACCTTTTTTGTAGGTCCATGCTTATGAGAAGAAGGCTACACATGCGAAAGAACGGGGGAGGCGGGCGCTTGACAGCATAAGCGGCCGCTGTACAGAGCCTGGTCCTTATGAGAGGAAGGCGAACGAGCGTCGGGGGGGCGGATTACTCCGACTTTACGGAGAGTTTTTGGTCCAACGTCACACAACCACGGCATCACATTTATTACGGGCTGCCTCTTATAATAGGCCCATGTCAGCACCAAGGGAGGTGCACACCGTTTATTAACTAAAAGTCTATGTAGAGTAGGCTACATTTGCGAGTATTTTTTATGAAATAAAACATAGTGTTTTAGTGATAATGCAGGAGGGCTAGATCAATAGGTATGAATAGCATACAGGAATGGTGCATCGGTTAGAATGCAAGGAATGATGATGATGAGACTTTGCTTTCTTTAGACTATATTATTCTCAGCCGTATTTATTTAAATCCTCTGATTGTCTTCCAGTTTTATTTTCATGAACTCAATACAGGACATCGCATGAATCTCTCTCGGACTAACAGGCAGAAAACGAGGGCCTATCCGAAAAGTCCAATCTCCTAACCTATAAGCCTCCTTTCCTATACCTTAACCCCTAAACGTCATCGGGGTTAAGGAGAGATGAAAGGTGCTTCCTATTGAACATAGGAAAGGACAGCGCTGTTTCAAATGAATTCGACTCAACTTTTCCTAACCGACGTCATTGCGCGACGGCGATTATTGCTGACGTTAGTCAGCGTGAAACTACACTATTCTCCGAAAATTGACTACAACAAGCGCTCGTTTGATCCATGCGTTCTTTTCATATTGATTTTAATCAGGTTGTCGCCAACAGAGTGAGAATCACTCCCATATATCCCAATTCACATGTGGAATAAAAAGAGGCTACACTTATGTTGATGATGAAATGAACTGCCCCCAGTAATTTCATTAAATGTGAAGTTGGTATTTTATTTTCTTATGGTGTAAATTATGTGCTACGAAAATAACTATTATGATGTTGGTCTTTTATGAGTTCTTTATTATCTTAATGGGGGAGGGGAGGGGGGTATTTTGTTTTAGCCGAGTTAAATCTTCCTCTCTTCTCTTCTCCTCTCCTCTCTTCTGTTTTACCTCTCGTTCGTATTCGTGTAGAGTCGGTAAACTCCGGCGGTGGCCTGTTGCTTTAAATCTTGCCGCTGTAAAGGATTATGGGATACCACTATCTCCTTTCCTTTAGCATAGGTTGGTCCGGAGTAACCTATGCCAAAGGAGGGTTAAAGGATGAATCGAGGCTCCTTTCCTATGCCTTTCCTAAGCATTTTGAGAATTCGGATCACCTATCCGCCGAGTACTTCCGGTTCATCGCGATAGGAAAGGAAATTTCCTATGCAAAAAATACTTTTCGGATAGGCCCCGAAACTTAACTTACACACTATAGACTGGGAGCAACTGCTCTTAAAGCGACAGTAACCATTATACATATCAGAGCCTTTTATACACATAGACTACTATTATGGAGCAAAACCTGTTCTGCATTTAAAGTGTGGCTGCTATCTTCAGGGGGTTAGTGGAGATAAACAATTAGTATGTGGTTGTAATGAGTCATAATTAGTGTTCTCAGTTTACAGATTAACAGAAGATGGAAAAAACTATTTCCAAATAAAATAATGCAGGATCCATTGTATGGGAGTGGAAGGATGTGGAATAATCAATACAATGTGCAAACTCTTTGGCATGTGCAAGTTTCAAATTGTTCCAATAGAAAGCACTAAAGAATATAAACAAGATGTTGTTTCATGTAGCCTAATAATGCATCGTTAGTGCAGACACATTTTGCAGGGACTATTTAAATCATATTACTCGTGTGATGTTATGCAAAAAATAAATTAAATTGAGCATTTAGGATGTACTCTAGAGGAGATTTGAAATATATCGAGATATATATCGTGTATCAAGATATAGTAAAAAAATATCGAGATATTGATTTTAGCCCATATCGCCCAGCCCTAATATAGCCTACTTTAGATTTTTACAGTGTTAATTTTGGCAGCAAATTCTGATTTAGTCTTAGTCTTTTGAATATCACACCATTTAGTCTTAGTCCTATTCTAGTCATCTAAAATATTTTAGTCTTAGTCTAGTCTAGTCTACTAAATATAAGCATATTTTAGTTTGACTAAATCTACAGCGGACTTCGTCGACTAAGTGTTTTTCTTCATTGAATGGTATTAAGGTTTGAATATGCAATACAGACACAGATTTAATGGTTGTAATACAAAACATGTATTCTATTTCATTCGTAATAATCTCACATAAAATCAGTGTACCTGACTGGATAGGGGGGAGGGAGGGCTTTAAGAGCCTGTGCCCGGGGGCCCATTATCTCATGATCTGTCTATGAACCAACTGGATTCCACAATCTTTTTTCTTTTTGCGGGGAGCATGCACAAGCATTATTTATAAAAAAAAAATAAAATAAAGAAAATATTTTAAAAAAGTGGGGGGCCCAACACTAGGTCTTGAAACGGGCCCCGAGATTGTTAAGGCCGCCCCTGGGCAGCAGCAGCAACACGCAGTTGAGGTGCTGATAAATTTGAGCAACTGCGCCTTCCTTTAAGCAACACTGCTGCCGCTGTGTGTGTTCGGACTTCTTTTGAATCAAAGCCTTTTAGATAATACAATTAGAGGTTTTAATTGAACGCTGTCCATGCGTCGGAGTTGATTGTAACTTAAAAACAGAAACTAACGGATGGAGGCGGCAGTTTCACATGGCTCTGTGTATTCAAACTCGAGACAGAGCCTACTACAAACAGATCGCGGAACTTAGCCGTTCCCCTAGACATCGTTAACGGGCAGGATATCCCTGACTATCATTTTTGTCCATCATACCGCAGAGTTTTTCAGCACAGCGTCTCACTCCACCCGCTCACACCTGCGCGGTCTCCCGTCGATTTTCACCGACACAGGGTTCGCTGCTTTGCACTGATTGGATTTCTTCCCAACTTGTCCCACAAAAAGAGTAGTTCTGATTGGATCTCTTCTCCATTCGTCCCGCCCTAACAGTTTCGTCTAGTTCCTATTCGTAGACTATAGTGTCAGTTAAATTAGTCTCAGTCTTCGTCATCACATCTGCCTTTTTATTTAGTTTTTATCTAGTTTACGTCCTTGAAAAAGGTTCGTAGACGAATATTTTTCGTCATAGTCTTAGTCTACGAAATTAACACTGGATTTTTACCGTATGTTAATTTCAGGAGGACTTCAGTTTTGGAGCTATTTACTAGCAGACATGCTAAGCTAATGTAGGCTCCGTACTTGCGGCTGGCTATGTGTTATTCCCCAAATCACGGGTGCTTCAGATCGCTTGCAAAATAAAGATTTCTATAAAGTGACATCAAGTCGACATAATTTTTATCTGTAAAACCTAGTCAGCATGGTATATGTACGCTGCAGTAATGTGCATCATATTTTAAATAGTGTGCGAATATGGATGTAGACTAGAAAGCCAAATAAAAATCACAAGGTTTTTAAAATTGTATTAATACTCCAATACATTCCCTACAAACACATATGCAAGTGTGTCTTTACAGTTTCTTCTCAAAGCCTAAGCTAGGCTTACTATAGAAAAACTAAATAGTCTCTATGGCATCGCGAGTCCACACAATATGAACATACTTGAATGCATGTCAAACCTTGTGGGACTGCACAATACATGAACAAAACGAGCAACCACTCACCAAAACATATAGCTCCACACTTGACCCCTAACCCCTGTCCATTCCCGTATCTCTTTATCACCTCTCTCCATCTCTCTTTGCATTCACAGACATACATAAGTGATCACCCATATGTATTTTTAACCTTCAAACAGCAATCTGGAATCAAATATACCACTTCAACACCGTCACCCAAACACAGAAAACATACGTTGTGTGCCTCCATCCCACTTCACCTCCTTCTCATCCCTCCATCCTCTCAGATAACGCTCAGAGCCTTGGAGAGGGGCCTGAGATAAAAGCAGGATGCGTTCAGGGACCTTGCTGTGCCCCAGAGGGAGAGGAAATATTATTTGATCCCACTCAGAGAGCCTCTCTATTGCCAAGTCAAGTCAACCCACGGGCAATGCAGGAATAGATTCCGCCATCTCCTTCCCCCTGCCTCCTTGTACCTCTCATTGAAGCAGCCCGACTGGGAAAATTGCTTTTGATTTGCAAACATGTATTCGCACGCTGACTGAGTGAAGTCTGTCACAGTCGATACCACACAAACACGAACGCGTGTACATAGGCTAATCGTTAAAACGTGTGTGTTTGTGTGTGTGTGTGTGTGTGTGTGTTTATGATGTATTTGTTTGTTTAACAATGTCACACTCTTTACTGCACCAATTGTTGCATTTGATGTGAGATTGCGATGCAATATAGGTAGAATATGTTTTGTTTTTGTTTATTACATTGAGACTGTGAGGACACACTTGCAGATATATTTGGATTTGTTTGTGTTGGAGAATTAAAACTATTTTGATTTGATAGATAGATAGATAGATAGATAGATAGATAGATAGATAGATAGATAGATAGATAGATAGATAGATAGATAGATAGATAGATAGATAGCACCTGCACAGACATGCGTTTGACCAGAAGTGATTAATTTTGTGATTAATGCAGAGGATCTGCTCTTATTACATTCAGCTCCTTTCCCCCAAAAAGAAACTTGTTCCAAGGACTTCATCAATCTTTAAAGAGTTCAGAGAAGCACAGCATGTTGAAGTTAGAATAACTGTGCTGAAAAGAAGAGAAACTAAGCTTTTTTTTTCTTTTTTTTTAGACCGATGACTCTCTGTAATGGCTCCTGGAAATGACCAAACATCACAGCTGTGTGTTAACATATTGTTCGGCATATCAAGTAATAGCTATATTGGTCATTTTTGCCACTTAAGATTGACTTTAATGTCCATCATTCAAGAACATTGTGCAGCTTTCGAACGTTTCAAATGTCATCTTGGCACTCTGTATTTTTCTACAAGACTCAAAAACATGTAAGGTTAATTTCCTTGAGCGATGAGTTTTTTAGTCACTAGGAGGCAAACAAGACAAACGCCAAGCAGCCAGTTGTTAAGGGGAACATAGAGCAGATAATTGCCTACATGCACATCCAGCAGACACACAGCAAAATGATTATTCCTTGTTGCTATGGCTAGTGTGTTTCGTGGACAGCTGCCGTGCTCCCGGGGACTCGAAGGGTGAAGAAGTTACTGTTTAGTGTCGACAAAAAAAAATAAAAATACATGATAGCAGGAGCTCCTAATCATTTTTGACATGTTTTCTTTTAATTTATTTAATGGTGTCCCTTTTTTATATACATGAGCCCATAAAATAAAACACAACACTTGTCAGTTATACGTTTGGCTAAATGTCAGCATTTCATGTGTCTGGCACCTCGTAAAAGAAATTGGCTGATATGCATTTAAACTGCCTTTTAATTAGTTTCTTAGGGTAACCTGCCAGGAACAATCTTTTCTTTTTTTTTCTTTCTTTTTTTTTACTGACCTGCAGATGCAAGGGAAAGTGGAAGCAGCTTCAACTCATTGCCCCAATTTGTTGAAGTTGGTAATTGTGGCTTGAAATAAGCTTATTTAGGAAACAGAAAAGGCTACTCAACGTGTGAGAAAACCCTACGGTCTGTTCTCCCACTACATCAAATAGTCAGTATCAACTATGACGAGTTGCAATTCATGTGATCTCCCTGGCAGGCCTAATGCTCCAGAGAATAGGATCCAAAGAATAGACCCATTATAAGAGAGACCTTGATTTTTCAGTGGGTGATCCCAGACCCATACAGCTACTCTAGCAGTAATTGAAAGGGATATTTGGAAACTGTCATCCCACCTAGGAGAGAATGTATTACACAAGAGGGTTATTACACTAAATCAATGTTATATAATTATGAAGTCTAAAGAGAGAGATGAATTTAGGCATGTTATCATTGACGGGATTCGTCATGCATGTGGCCTGTGAATGTTTGCTCATTGACAATATTAGTCATTATACTACAGCCCATCATTCACTATATAATTACTTAAACAAGGTTGACAAGCACTCAGTAATAAAGATAAGCCAAAAAAAGTAGAATTAATACATAACGTTAAGCGTTTTGCCATTAGGGCGAAACATTAGGAATTCTGTCTGGCACTGCACACCAGCCAGCTGCTAATGCTTTTCAGTGCCAAAGTCAGCAGGGACGTCATCCTACATTTGCCACAACAGTGCAACCATGAGGTTAATCATTTCAAAGACAGAACCAAAGAGGAAGTGCCCAGCTCTCTAAGCATGCAGGAAATAGAACTGGAGTAAAGAATATGCCAATTCTGAATATGACGGAGACCAGTACGTTTGGTCTCCAAGCAAGTCTTTAGAGTGTGCACTTATACAATGGGCTGACTCGGAATTCCTGCGTAGCCGATTGGCTGGTTTTTCTGCCAATACAAAACTGTACTGTGGTACAATAATGTGCAGTATTGGTAACACTTACTAGAGTATATAGTCATAAGGAAAGCTTTTTAAAATTAATATAGATGTATACTGTGACGTGTTCAGTGCCATTCAGTGTTATTTTATTTGCCAATGTCGGGCAGGATGTGCCAAATAACATTCATCAGTAAGTCTTAATGTGAAGCTCTCAGTCAGCATTATTGGTACTGCATGGACTATAAATTCAGCAGCACTCAACAGCCTGATCCGTTGATATAATAATATAATAAGAGAATAGCCAACTGTTGTAACGATTTTTCAACTACTGTTCAAATTCAGCCAGTGTCCATTTTTATAAAAGACTAAAATCATGCATTACTGGATACTGTGACTGACACTTCCGCACACATTCATTCAGCCACCAAAACACACACATCACAGTACCTTGAGCTTCTCTTGCAATAGGCACCCTATGTGGGGGAAGAATTGATTATCATGGCCTGCATTCAAGTTTAGTCAAATGGACAGCACGTTCACTGTTATGTTTTCCATTCTGTTCAATGACCTCAGTGGGGTATGTGCCTTTCCAGACAGAAAATGCAATAGCAATATCATACCAGAGCTTTGTTTACAATATTTCACACTGCGAAAAGGAGAACATTCAACGTCAAATTCTCCCAGCAGGATGATTAGGATGATGCAAGAATTTGCCCAAACTATAGTATTCTGTGTTTGTTGTAGGCTACAGTTTTTTCTTCGCCAAACATTTTCTTGTAGCACATGTGCAAGCACTGATGGGTTACCCATGCTAGAGAACGGGCATACATATACTTTAAGAGGTGCATTTGACACTCAGGTGGAAATGTACCATGCTTGTTAAAAACTCTTCACTCGCATACATCTTTAATGTTTACACATAGCCCATAATGGCCATAAGAAATCTGCAATAACCAATTTCCTTTTTTCAACAAAAAAAGCTTCCACTGCCAGCTACAGTATAACACCTGCAGGAGATTTGCCCCTTCTCCCTCATGTCAGAGGCGCCCATTGTATACAAAAAATGACACTCCATACAGCTTGCAGGGACTACTACTAGCTTGAAAAACCCCAGTCTATCATTTAAAACCACATGTTTATTGCCACATCTGAAGGGGCCACAATCATGCAATCATGTAGAGGAATGATTCCATTTTTCTACCTCTCACACTTTTTGCCCGAGTCGGACACATGCAGCCTGGTCGTCCTTCAGACCGTCTCAATGTGCCCGTGTGATGTATGGAGGCTCCTGCGATGCCTGATGTAGGTCGTAAGACGTAATCAAATGCTCTAGAGGCCACCGTTAAATCATGTTGCTTTTTATAACATGTCCAATGACAAAGTGATCTGTCAAAGTGGACTTTCAACTGAAAACCATCGGACATTAAGACAGCCACCAAATCCACAATGCTGTGAAATGACATAACAAATGTCTGCTTCTTTATTTTTTTGTCTATGCCTCGCTGATTGTTAATTGGTCTGGCTTCATGTTAGTTACCTTGACAACGCATTACCTCCTCGCAGGCTGGTTTAGTGGACGGTCCTGTTGCGAGCGGAGGAGGAGGAATACGTTGCAAATTCATTAATTTCCCTTATTTATCCTCGAAAGATCAATTGAGGTGTGACCCTCATTTACAATGATGTTGAGTAAAAAATACAATACACACACAAACCCAATGCAAATATACAACAAGCTGACAAAGAGAAAAGAACAATTAAAACATTCAGATCCAATGGGTAAAGCTGAACATAGCCCAACCAAAACAGTTACAGTTGGAGTGGGGCTGATTCAAAATGATATTTTTAAATTGGTTAACGGATATCTATTTTAATTTGATGCTGTAGGTCGTTCCTGGAGTCAGGGGCACTGAAGCTAAAAGCTGTCTTTCCCAGCATGTCAGTGGAGCGGGTCTGAAAAAGCTCGTCTGAAATTCGCAGCATTTCTGTTAAATAATGGGGATGCTTCGCATCAGGGCTTTATAAAAATAAATGTGCCTATGTGCATCATGTCTTTCTTTAAGAGAGGACTACCCAACATTTCCATATAAAACACAATGGTGTGTGCCATAATCATCTCCTGTGATGAGCCTTAAAGCATAGTGAAAAACAGAGTCCATTAGTTTAAGACATGAATGTGATGCTTGCCGTTAAACCACATCATCGTAATCAAGGACAAACATGAAAACTGCCTCAATAATAATTTTCCTACTAAATAAAAATACCCGATTTTTTTTTTTTATGTGAAAATTAAAGGTGAGTTTATCATCAATCCAGATGCCGAGATATGTATCTTCAGTGACTCTTTCAATAAAGAATCATTCAAATTTGTGGTTTTTGCTCTGGAGAAACAAAGGTCCACTAGACAGTTGTGCAGGGTATTAAAAGAGCTCTGTAGGTTCTGAATAGATTGGTGCACCGAATCAGAAATGCAATACATTATGTGTCATCAGCGTACAGATGGGCGTGACAGTTTTTTAGCGATAAAACAATGTTATTGATATAAATAGTGAAAAGAACTGGACCCAAGATTGAGCCCTGTGGTACACTGTTTGTAACAGTTAAAAACTCAGATTGGTACCTTCCCAGTTTAACAGTCTATCAGACAGATAATCCTTTAACCAGCTATTTAGAATGATCAAAACCAGTGTCCTACAGCCTTTGTAAGAATAAATACCTCTCGCGCCTCACCGGTGGCATATTAATAACACTTAAGTCCCTCAGGTAAAAGAACTGTAAACACCGGTGAATGTTGTGAGGCGCTTTAGCCATAACGCATCGAAAGGTCAATCTATTTGGCGTATTTTTTATATATATTTTTTTCTTCATGTCTGTCTTTTTTATATCTCACAATATGCCTTTTTCCTAAGCATCTCACAGTTAGTTAGTAAGTGTTACATTAACACTGAAATAGTTGAGTTTAACACAATTTCTCAATGTGTATTTGGTCCAACTTGGAATTGGTGTTGATTAAGTCATTCGACAGTGTTAACATTTTATATTAAAGCCACTACGAGTAAGTCGGCACGTTGGCGACACCTTTGAACAAAAGCGGTAGTATTATTACGACGCCAGCTGTCGTGAAGCTGTTTTGTAGCTCGTGCAGGGAGTGCAAGATTCAAATGATCAGGAAGCAATATGGTGCGTGTCCGTGTGTTGAAAGTGTGAGGGCACCGGACTCTTTTCGGCTCCGTGAGTCTATGGGTGACACAGCATCAACTAATGCCAGTAAGTGCTAAACACACCTGATTGCAATGAGTTGATGCATTGTCACCTCTCACGGAGCTGAACGAGTCCCCGTGTCCTCACACAAAGCGAATGAACGAGAGATGGCAGTTAGTTAGTATGGATCACGATGAGGTAATGTGTTTATGTTGTAAATAATGACTATTTCCGATGAATAATGGTCATCTGAAAGTAAACTTTGTTTTAGTAGGCTACCGCTCATTCATTTAGGAGTAAACACTGCAGTCTAGTTTCGCTGCGTGAAATTGTGTATAGGCTACGTTGCTTGGCAACGCCCTCCCGCTCGTCTACCACTCTCCCGTTTAGCTTTTCTTCATTGCATTTTCTTTTTTTTCTTTGATGGTTCAGCCCCGTTATCAGTCATTATGACGACAAACAACTGTCTCAAACAAGGCTCCCGCTCCCCTTCCCTCACCTGGAGGGATAGGCTTCTCAATTCACGTTCCTGCGCCACGCTGAAATCTGTGACCAATACGGATATGTGACCATAGAGCATGCACGCGTGAACCGAAAATCGGACTAGGTGTACGACCAGATCAAATGCAGTAATAAAAACTATTTAAAAACGTCTTTCTTTGCACTGATGGTCTGGTTTGCTGTTAAAGGTAATTTATGATTATGAGAGGAAACATGAGGCTGTTTAAAAGATATTTAAATGTTACTCGTAGCCGCTTTAACTCTAAGTAGAGTTTAAAAAAAGAAAAGAAAATGTTGGCGCTTTATATAGTTTACTTTTCACACCCCTTTATTCACCTACAGACATTTTCACCGTCACTAGGAGGGTTTCTACTCCCATTGTCGTTGTAACCACTCAGATAGAGTTTGACACTGCATATTTAACACTGGGGAATTCACTGTGTATGTCCCTCACTGTGTTTTGTGGTGCCTGCCAGTGTGCTCTGTGGTTAGGGGGCTGTTGTTTTTGAGCAAGTATAGGGGAAGGGCACTTCTTGCAAATGGACATTTCATGTGGAGCAATGCCCAGGCAATTGCACTGGATAGAGGGCCCTGGGGTCTGGAGCAGAGCAGCCATAGGCACACGCTGAGCGAGAGAAAGAGAGAGAGAGAGAGAGAGAGAGGGAGAGGAACTATCTTTGGCCAGGCGAAGTCAGGGCCAAACTGCATTCTGGGAAGGGACTGACAGAGAGAGATGGAGAGAGGGCAGAAAGAGAGTCGGCTGGCAGAGCGATGTCCTCGTTGATGGTGCTGGCAAACAAATGTACTCTGATGCATTCAAAAAAAGAGAAGCTGCACAATGAACTCTGGGAAGTCTTATGGGCTGTGTGCACAAAAGCCCATTTCAGACTACAAAATGACATTTCACGTACAGGCGCTTATGTAGCTATATTGCAAAGCAAATGGAATGCATTTTAAACTGTGTATCTTATCCCTTCACTCCGACAGCACATATTTTTGTGCACATTTGCAAGTCATGGGCTTTTCAAGTAGAATCCATATACAGTATAAGATGGACACATATATATTTCCTGAGCAATAAAAAGTTATGCATAGTATCTGTTATCTTACCTGTCACCCCTATGGTTTAGCTTTGGTTATGTTTTGGCACAAAACTATGTGGTTAAGGGTATCATTCTTATCATCATACATACAATACAGTATATCAGACCCAACTTTTGACACTCTTATGAATGCAATTCATTCTGACATAACAATTAATCTAAACTGTCTAATTGTTTGTAAAGAAAAAACTATTTTGTTACCACTTTCTGATTTGTATACACTCTTCCAAAAATATATGATTAAAATGATTATCAACACAGCCGAGAGCTAGATGATCATAACTTCAAGCTTAGGGAAGGATTGAGATATGGGTTGAAAAAACTACTTGGTTAAGGTTATGGAGAAATCATAGTCTTGTTCATATAGAAAACAATACTGACTGTTTGCAGTAAACATGTGAACAAGTGCAGTCTCCTGAGTTAAGGTCATGCTTTGTGTGTTTTGACACACACAGCATTGACAACTTGGGCTGCGTTTACATAATGTCACATATATTATAACAGGGTGGACAGGGTGCTATAGGGGTTGGAGGGACACATCATGAGAGAGAGAGACGGAGAGAGAGAAGCTAAGGGGCAACTGAGGTGAAGAAAATGGAGAGAGTTCCACAATGGCGGAAGGAGAAAATAAGCCAAGTGTATCACTTTAATGAAGTATCATGACTCCCTCACTGCTCGCCTGTCCTCCTCCTCCTATTCCTGACTAGATTCCCCCGGTGCCATTCCAACAGGGGAGGTGTTGCTGTGACTGTAAATTCTGAACTAATTCGGGAACATGACCTGTGTGTGTGTGTGTGTGTGTGTGTGTGTGTGTGTGTGTGTGTGTGTGTGTGTGTGTGTGTGTGTGTGTGTGTGTGTGTGTGTGTGTGTGTGTGTGTGTGTGTGTGTGTGTGTGTGTGTGTGTGCGCGCGCGTGCGTGTTTGAGGGGCTGCTAATGTGATTCTCAAGCGATTCTCATGAAATTAAAGAGTGTCTTGGTGTTAATCCGACACACGAGAGAATCAATATTCGCCATCTATTGCTCAGTGTTGACACTATGCCCATGACCGTTGTGCTACTTGATTTTCTTTCGCTGTTTTTTCTCTCAATTTAAATATACAATGATGACAATGATAAGAAACATATGGATTCATGATCCTGATTAAAATGAATTGATTTATATCCATCCTCATCTCCATTTGTATTATTTTTTCAGACGGCAACAGGCAGCAACTATGCCTCTATAATTATAATTACAGCAGAACTGTATTAACATATAGCAGGCATCTCCCTCGCCTCACTGTATACTAAATGTTAGTAGCTAAGTGTGTGTGTGTGTGTGTGTGTGTGTGTGTGTGTGTGTGTGTGTGTGTGTGGCTCAGCTGTGCCTGACTGTGCTAAGGCCATGATTGGATGCTCTTAAGGAAGTGAAGCGTTACACCAGGCAGCAAGCAAGAGTGAGACAGAGGATTTGAAAAAATAAAATAAAAAAACTGAATTGGAACAAGGGTGCAAGAGAGAGAAATGCAAAATGAGGGGAGGGGGTTGGGTGACAATGACGAGGGATGGAAAAGCCACTTTAAATTAAGCACCTTTTAATCAGAGCTCACACAATGGGGGGACATAAAGATAACAAGGTAGGGACCAGGCTCCATGCTGGCTCTCTAGATGGCCAAAGTCCCAAATGTATGGGTAGCAGGGGAGCGTCCTCTCAACCATGTTTAAGCCACGCCACCGCCGCCGATATAGGGGGATTATTCTGGCACGGCCAATGTCCAGACAAGTTTTATGAATGTATCTAGGATTTAGACTCCAACCATGCTGTGCTATAGGCAAGTGGTCGTGTGCCTATGTCCTTCCTCAGCACCTCCCAAGAGACATCCACCTGCAGATACTTTTACACTGCGTATCAACGGCTATATATAATATAATATATATAAAGGTTGAATGTCACTTATTCTATGATGAATCTCTCCCCAGTAAGGTCCCCCCCTAAACATCAGTGCAATGTCAGGGCTCTAGAGATTATTTCATTGTGTCAGGTGCAAAAAAAAATGCTTTTTCTTCAAACTACTTCCGTATGACACACCAATAGTAAGCCTAGTAAAAGTAGAAAAAAAGATCCTACCTCAGAGTAGAACAAGAGTTACTGCACTTTTCGTCAAGGAGCACGTATCTGTAAGCGCTTGCCAAATGAGTTTGTAATGGCGAGCTGTAATGACACTGACAAAGCGAGAGCAAGTAAGTGAGTGGAGAGCACTTTGTGGAAAATCTGTATTAAGACTGAAAGTCTGCAGCCACTGTGGGGCGTTGAGCTTAGTTTGGTTTAACAACATCAAGGCTGATTAGAACATTAGCGTGCCAAAAAGACATTTTGCTATTGAAAGATATTGCTGGCTTTTGGAGTTTTCTTAAACAAGCTTTTACTCACTCTCAGCTCTAGATCTGGGGTGTACAGATCGTGCCATTATTTTTAAGAAGTCTATTTTCTTTGTCTCACTCGTCCACTCTCCCCTTCTATCATCACATCATCACTGGTCGAGGTGGTCCACTCCACTGCAGACACACATATCCATGCCTTTAGGGTAAAACAGCAGCCGCAACATTTCCGAGAGCAGCAAGCGCTTCTGTCTCTTCCAAATGGAGCGTGTGGCCTTTAAGGAACTAACTTGACATAACGATGGCGGCGGCGGGGGGGGGGAGTAAGGGGGAGGGGGGGGGGATAGGGCTCGGTGGTGGCTGTTGGAGGAGTGCTTGGGGCCAGCAGCTCTAGTTTGTGATGAGTGTTGGCTGTAGCCGTAGGGGGGACTGCTGTGCTCTGGATGTTCTGTCCTGTGGTGGCACATCTTGCAGGGAGAGGGCTTCTGTTTCATACTCTATCCTTCCAATTTGAACCAGTGACTGGCAGAGTGATGGGCCTCTTGACATTTCTGACTACCCAGGGGGCAAATACTGTATATATATATGTGTGTGTGTGTGTGTGTGTGTGTGTGTGTGTGTGTGTGTGTGTGTGTGTGTGTGTGTGTGTGCGCGTGTGTGCATGTGCGTTTGTGTGTGTGCATGCATTTGACGACTGGCATAAACACCTAGTGCTTTTCAATCTTTGTCCACCTTCCCCCCTGTACTTGCGAAAATGTTAGTATAAGTGACTCTTTGGGGGCTCTCAAACAGCCTTTATGTGTTTCACAAGGAAAGTCCATTTACCAAATACATTGGCAAAATGGTGGGGAAAAAAACAGTTTGTCATCAATTCCCAGCTTCTTCGGTCAAGATGTTCAAAGTTAAAAAATCCATTTATACATTAGAGAGCATTTCTAAGCGTGTGTGTGTGTGTGTGTGTGTGCGTGTGTGTGAATCAAAGAAAGGAATTGGTAGATAGAGAGAGCCTGACAGACACACAGGGTGATGTAATGAAGTGATAATTATCTTACTGTCCACTCTCCGTGACTTTGATAGATGAGTCCGGCCGATAAATATGACATTTCCGCACTGTAGCAGGAAGTTAACTTGAAATGTCAGAAAGAATGCAAGATACCCCCGGCGTCTGCCCTCTCTGTGCACTTTCTTTGACTGTATGTGACTGGGCGGGCATGTATGTGTGCATGTGCATATCTGTGGGTCTCCAAGGCAACAGCAGAGTGGAAAATCAGGGACGCCCATTGCAGAAAACACAGTATTTTCTTGGCAATATTTTCAGTCGCCTTGGTTTCGTCTCTTTTTTTTTTCGTGTTGCTGTTTTCTTTATAATTATTATTTCTGGCAGCCCTATTAAAGCCTGCTCTTGATTTGAATTTGTGTAGACCATCCACTGAGCTAACGTCGGACTCCATCAATGCATGTTTTATCGGGAAACGCATTAAACAAGGTTTTTCATTTTAATCAGAGTGTGGCTGGAGATTGCTTTTACTGTGCAGGGTAATAAGAGGGGAAATTATTCAATTAATTCTTCTTACCAAAACAAACTAAGTCATATATGGACTCTGCAGATCAATTGCTATGATACATGTTACTTGCTTACTTCAGTTCGATATTGATTTTGAGTTTGTTTACAGTCGTCGGCCATTTTTTGTGTTGGCTGAAGTCCTGTGGTGCTATATCAGCTGTTATGTTCTTGCTCTACACACAGTGTTAGCTTGACTTGATCTTAATAAAAAAAGAAAAATCATGATAAGTCTGGGTGCTGTGTACATCCTAGATTAAACAAATCATTGTTCGACTATAAAGTTTTATATTTAAGTGTATACTCACTCAAATGTGTTATCAAATACATTTTAATTTGTAGACCTAATAAGAGATTTGTGCTGCTTTTGCGGCCCCTAAACCTGTGCAAATGTTTTTAAAAAAAGCGTCCAATTCACAAAGCACACGCAACAGGGGGAAATGCGAGAAAAACTGCATTCAAACTCAACTGCCAAGCAGACAGTGTCCTGAGTTTGCCCGTCTACAAGCACTGGAATGTGATCTTGCACTATTCCAAAGGATTTAGAGGTCTCTAGTATACATTTCAGTGGACAGGATCCTTTTAGATCACTGAGCTGAAATAATTGTGCTTTCCAAAAGAGGACGACTATCGTCTGAACGTAATTTGGCCACTTTGGCTGAATACAGCTCAGGATTTAAGCCAAGAAAAGGTGTCCTTGGTAGTATTATTATATTAATATTAATTGCGACAATGACACCTGCGTATGCATCACAAATCAAAGATGATGGTTCAAACCCCTTGACAAGGAAAAGCGTGCATCCAAAGGCAACCCAATGTAAAAGACTGGCCTAAAGTGTTCAGCTACAGTATATGCTAATGCCTTAAAACATTTTAACAGCATATTTTCTGCCTCAATCTCCTGGCCCCTGCAGCCCCTGACATTTCTGTAAACTGCTGCTATGTGCTTTAAAGTTTATCACATTGTGTTGTCATTTGTGTTGAGGGCAGGGGGGGAGGGTAAGAGCCAGCATAGAGTCAAATCTAAATTGGTTCATGTGTTTGTGATTTTCGCATTTATGTCTGTTAAACCCACACACTTTTTCAGTTCTGTTATGATGCTTTCCGAGACAAGTTATTCAAAGAATTTCAAAAGAAAGTTTCATTAAACAAACAAAAAACTGATATTGTAGCCTGTGACAACAACATCATTATGTTCTTCGTTTTGTTTGTGTTTACACGCTGCGATGATTGCGTTTCAACTTCTTCAAATTGTTTGAGCTTCACATGAACGTCCCCATTTTACTTTTCTCCTGTGACAGGTGCTCCCTAATTCATGATAATGTCACTGTCACTGCGCATATCTCACCCTCCTAGCATGCCACCTACACTCTTCTTTTATTGTGTCGTGAGAGAGAGAGAGAGGAGCCCTATGGGGCGTTGTGTGACACAGATCTGAGCTGACAGCTTGAAATAACAGTTAACAGTTTGTTTGCCTGGTTCGCTCCGACAAATTCACACAGTGCTGTAATATTAAATGGACTGTACTGTGGACCAGGTGCTTCAACTGACACCTTGCTGACTTCACCTCAACACCCATCTATCTATCTATAACCATCAAACCTACATCGCACACTCTCTGTCATGTCTCCACCATGTTCTTTTCCGCTCGATGGCACTTGCTTTACTGACATCTTTCTTTTTCTCATGTTCCCTATGGTCAACTTGAATGGTCAATCATCATTTACATTGAGGATATTGATTGACCTGCCGCTTTCTTTATGTTTTGCTACAGCATTCAGATCAGTTTTTTTCAAATGACCTTTCAAGTACTCTCTTCAGCCAATCATTTAATTGTAAACCTTATTTGCATCTCAATTAATTCTTTATCACATGATGTTTCAAATGAATGTCTCTACCATCATAGATACTGTATATCTTGCAACCCTAGCCACTAGAAATCACGTTTAAATACTATTTTCAACATCAGATGTAACGATAGAACGGTACTGATGCCGGAATGCATTTCTGTTTATTTGAATAATGAGGGAAAGTTGTCAATGTATTTGCAACGCTACAAAACTTTTTTCGCTGGCACTGTCAAGACAAAAGGTTGAAGAAAGTGCACAATGTTGTTTGTGACTTGGAAGATGACACATAAGATTTAACAGAAATTGCAAACTTTCCCTGATCTTCTTGACGTCACTCGCAGGATGTGTTCAAAGTCCTTCCCTGCATATTACCCTTCATCCAACCTCGAGCGCATCATTATGAATCGCATGCAGGAAATACATGTAGCACTTTGCACACACACAAACACGTTGCCAGGACACTAAAATGCAGGCAGCAATAACGTTTTCCTACCATAGGACAATTAGGAAAACAATGAATCATAGTATGGGCGCAATTTGTAGAAGTCAGGGCCGTATCTTTTTTTTGTTCTACCTTTGCTTTCGGTACAACCTAGTAGACAGATATAGCCAGCGGGGGAAAAGTGTGTTGCTATTATCAGTTTGCGGATATACAGCACATTGGCTTGTCAGTTGTAGCAATGAACTTGGAACTGTCTAAATGAGTTCATGTTTAAGCATAACCATGGGGTTAGATTTTCTTTGGTCCATCCACTCGGAAGCGTAAAGGCTAAAGGAACATGTTAATCTTTTCTTTTATTTGTATACTTTTTATACTATACTAGTTAACTTTGTGTTTTCTGTTTGACAAATAGTCCTTTTATTACTCTCCAGCCCTCACAATAATCTTATCTATTAAAGAAACTATTCTACTACCCTGTATTTCTTGAACGCAATTAAGCTTGTTGCCCGATCAAAACCGAACCCCTCCAACCTTTTGTGTCACGTCACGTATACATCAGTTAAAAATCCGATAATACATGACCCGTGTGTCCAGCACATTTCTCATCAACAGAGCCATTGTGGTGGAACCCACCTCTTTCATTGCTTCCCCCCTTCTTTCTGTGCACATTTCTTTTTCATTTTCTCCAAAGCTTTTCTCCATTCAGCCTTTTTTGTTTCAAAGGAGCCACTGTAATTACTTTAGCCCCGCGCTGTGAGTGAGCTTTGCATGATGGCTTTCGCTCAAGCCCGCCATTGGGGAATGTGTTGAGAGATGATTTGTATTAATCATGGGTGGCAATGAAGGGGAGATGACGAAAGGCGGAGACAGAAGGTGAGGAGAAGGTGTCTGGAGAGATGTGGCTGATGAGCCCCAGATCTTGGCTCAAATGAAACTTGTCCAAACTGTTTTGCCTATGGTCCCGTTGAGCAGCTGTTTATCTTGACATCAAGTAGATTTTTTTGCATGATGGAGCCAGCAGCAAGTAAATCTGAGGTGTAGAAATGTCAAATTGTCTGCGCTTATTGCACATATCCAAAGCGGCTTACATTGTTTGTCTTATTCACACACACACACACACACACACACACACACACACACACACACACACACACACACACACACACACACACACATGAACAAATAATAGCAGCTGTGTGCAGGGTGCAAGCTTACCATCCGGAGCAATTTGGGATTCAGTGTCTTGCCCAGACACTTCTTCAATTGGAAGGAGGTGAGGGATCGAACCACCGACCCTGCAATCAGTGCAATCAGTGGACGAATGCTCTCCGTGCTTAGGCACAGCCGCCCCAAAATGGTATGTGTTATAAAACTTATTCTAGATCCAATGTGTTTGAATATTGACTTTGAATGTGTTGGCCCTACTACAGCATGTCAGCGGCAGCGCAGGTGGCAACTTTCACCCATCCATGTGTATGGGTTTGCACTACACTTGAATGCTTTAGCCATAGGCACCGGAGATTGCCAGGCAGCTCATCGATTGGTACTACTGATGCAAAGCCGGAGCAATGTGTGTGAACGGACAAGAGGTGAGCTATTCTGAGTTCTCTAAGGCCTTTTCAGATGGTATGGGCCACCACCGAGCGTTGTCCGACAGGAGCTAAGTGTTGATCAATGCCAGAGAGCGAGAGAAGGACCGAGGGAGGGCAACGCAAACAGAGAGAGAGAGAGAGAGAGAGAGAGAAAGGCCACTGCCATCGCTCTTCCGTGACGCTGAGGATCTGGATCCGCTGGGCTCCCGGGCTAAATTAAAACAACCGGCGTCCCATTGATTCCGCCACTGACAGGGACCATACATCACCCCACAGCCAGGGAGAGAGGAAGAGAGAGAGAGAGAGAGAGAGAAAGAGAGAGAGAGAAGAAAGGAGGGAGGGGGTTTAATAGAGAAGCGGAGAACACATTCGTGAGGAGAGAAAATGATAACCAAAATGATAGGAGGAGAAAATAAATAAGAGGAGGGCAAAAAGAGACAAGCGATTAGAGCAGGGACATCTTTAGAAAAAAGAAAGAAGGACAGGAGAGGTATAGTTGGTGGAATGAGCCTAGGAAAAGGGAGAAAGAAAGGGATAAAGATGTGATGAGATAGCAAACCAGATGCAAGCAATCGTCCGCTGACAAGTCAATTTATTTCCTATGCATGGCTGGCGACTAGCGAGAAGCAGCAAGAACTTATTTTTTTTTCTCCAGAGGACTGGAGTTGGAGGAGAGGCCGAAAGACAGAACGTGTGACTTTTGATAAGTAAATACAAAGCTAGTGAAATGGACAAGGCAAGTTGGGATTTCTGGGGATAGAAAAAAAAACAAGAGATATTTGAGGGGGTTGGAAAGAGTTGCAGTCTCTTCAATGTATTCAGTTGAGCCTTTATTTTGTTTATTATTCCCTAGGGGGGGATTTAATGACCTTTTAGCGGCCAACAATATCTTTAGGACCTCAATCTATCATACTGACTTTCTTATTTCAAATCTCCTTATCTCACCAGACTCTGTGAAAAGAGATATTTGGAAAATCAACTTGGAAATGACAGGGTTGCGAATAGCGATTGTTATTCATTATCGCTGCAATCTTTGACGCGGTATCAGCATCCGAATGGGCTCTTGCAGGAACAATGGGAGTTTGACATGTGAGGTGAGCTTTCGCTGTGACTATAGTAATGATGAGTTCAATATGGATCTCGGAGGAGCCAGGAGGGATGGCAATCCTTGGACAGCTGCATGAGCACTTTTGTAATTAACCTGTCAGAGAGTTGCTTCATTTACTATGAGCTTCAAAATGTCAGACCTATATGTAGTTCCCGTTCTATAGTGGTAATCGCAATTGTGCTTAAATTAATTTAACGTTTAATGTCAAGGCACACCAGGACCACCTGTCACTATGCATGCGAATCCTGATCTACAATATTCAGGCAATGCCACATTACTTAGTTAAACATCAGAGGACACATTAACATTGCCATTCAATTATCACAATGTGGCCTGTGTAGAAAAAGCTTTATTGTAAAAAAAATAACACTATCTGTATTCTATTCTATTCCAACAGATGCCTTTGAGACGGGCCATTGCTTGGACTTTGATTATGGATGCTTTCCCATACCTGCGGAACCTCTGGCGATATGCCTCGGGCACAAACTTACTACCCCTTTTACTTCATCATAATCCAGATTGTTGTCAGAGGATAACACCCGCGTAAACTTCCCTGTGCCTTACCAGTAAGTACAATTTGCAGCAACACAGTCCAAAAGTCTTCAGGCCACTTCGGAGTGGCTGCAATAGGCTCAAAGAGAATTACATACGTATCCATCGCATGGAAAACCAGCACAAGGGGAATATCCTTACTCACATCAAAGTCAGGTGATTGTGTGACTCATGATTGCGGGGATTGTGCAGTTAAGATCAATCTCTTTTAACATCAACGCATGTTTTGCCTCCATGTTTTTTTCACCTCAAGATTGAAAGTCCTGTCTCCTGAGACTCTGGAGCAGAAACCACGCCCAACGACGTCAAGACAACATCTGTTACTTAATCACCAGTTTCTTCCCTTGCTTACTGATAGGAATTTCAAACCTTTACGGACGAGTTTAAGCTTCGCTTAGATGCACCCATCCTACTAACATAACCTTCTAGATGAAGCTCCTTAGCGACTAAACAACACAGAACCAGCTCCTGACACAGCAACTCCAGAACAACAAGCACCACTACAATTTAGGAATGTCCCCCCTACACAATGCTAACAACAGATTAGTGACCCAAAACTACTTGGCAACAGAGTGTTAAAACAACAATAATACCCCCAGTTTCAAATGCCAACTAGAACTTACTGTGCCACAAAGTGTCACTCACAGACTATAAGAGAGCACATTACTCAAAACACTATCTGCAAGCAGGCAGCACATCAACACACTCTCAATAACCACAAAAACACTTCATAGCACAACATAGTTACAACATCACCAAAACGCACGGGCACTATTCAAGCTGTATGACGAGCCCCCAAATATGTTACTCCCACAAAATGAAACATGGCTTGGCCTGGTGACTGACAACATAATAACAAAAGACGCCGTACCCGAGTAAAAGTCTCAATCATGCCAATAAGAATTGTATTACCATGAATGTACCTCAAACTATGAAGGTCTGGTGAACTGGATTAATACATGTTAGTCTGACTGGCATCGTACTAAATCGAATGCGATGTCTCCCTCCACTGAGGAAAAGAAACATTTCAATAACCTTGTGTGAATTAATTGAAAAAGAAATGACTTGAGGTTAAACTAAACCTACTGATCGTATTATGTTATGTGCTTTCATGTTTGGATATGCCAACACTGGGTGCCATGTTAATTTATTCAGTTTAAAAGTGCTATCTAATGTGATTTTTTTCAATCACATGCTTTAAAATATATATAAATATATAAATCTAATCCAGTATAATGATACAAATGTATAAGTCACCGTTTCCTGAATCCGTTAAGCACGTCTACACTGAAAGAAACGACTGCCTTGAGGAAAAAATGATTTGCTCACTATTTTATTTCCTACAGAAAATGAATAGTGGCGAATATTGGCCTGTGTCCAACGGCTCTTCACTGCCACAGTGTAGTCGCACTGCGCAGTATCACTTCATGGCCAGCACGCAAAGGAGGAGTGATTACAGCGGCCCGCCAGCGTACATGTGGCATGTGAGTATTGTATTCAAAAAGACTTGAAGAAAATGGATTATAGCAGAAAGAAGCACTGTTTGCAAATTGAGTCTTACAGTCGGGGAAGCTGGGAAAGCTAAAATAATCCCTCAGTAAGAGCCAGTGTGAGTGACATGTTGCTCTCTGGGTAAAAGTGTTTGAGAGAGAGAGAGAGAGAGAGAGAGAGAGAGAGAGAGAGAGAGAGATCTGTACGAAAGGTTAGAGTGTAGGAATGTTAATCTGTTTGTCTTTGAGTGTGCCAGCGCAATTGAATTACGTCCATTTATTGAATCATTCACTGATCAATTATTCCACTGTTTCCCTTGCCAACTCCTTCCTCCATCTTGTCCCTCTCATTTCCATTAATCACCCCGTGCTTCTTCTTGCTGCCATGCTCCCGGACAGTTTCACCTCTCTCATCGTTGATACTCTCTGCTCTCTTCTCAGTTTCTTAGTTGATTAGCTCTGCCAATGTTTCCCTTTTCATACACCCCCCCCCTCTCTCTCCTTCCCTCCGTCTTTCTGCTTTTACTCATGCATTCAGCACACCAGCTCCACCGATACATACATTTTCTGATGTTTTACTTTGTTGCCTTCACCAAATGTTATAGTGCTGGATTATTATTTCCCTTTTATATCTGTCTCATTTTATTTCTCTCTGTACCCCACCTTTGATTGTACTCCTCCTTTGAAAGCCAGCTGAACCTTGTAGCTATGGTTGTTAATGAGACTTCGAAAACATTTGCATCTACGTATGTGCACATGTGTGTGTGTGTGTGTGTGTGCCTATGGTGTGTGCGCACTTCCTTTGTAGAATCTGATCTTGATCCGCAGTCCATCAATCATTTACAATGTCAGATGTTTTTGAAGTTTGTCAAAACAGAAGAGGAATTCCGAGATCACTTCCGCCCCGCACTATTAAAATATTCATTTGTGTAGTTACTGTCTCTCGTCTGTTCCTTTCTTCTATTGTCGTTTGCGCTCCCTCTCTCTGTTTGACGCTGAAATTGATGTTGAAAGGGCAATGTGTTCAAACTAAAGATAGCAAAACAGATTGTCAGACAATAAATTAATTAGTTTACATTTGGAGAATTAAACAAAAATCAAAGACAAAGTTATCATTTTACCTATAGGAAAAACTAAAAATGTAACAAACGAGTCTAAAGCGCATGTGTATCGGACAGGTCAAACGGAGCGGTTTGTAGTGACACCTTCCAAACAAATACATTCGAAAAAAAGGTGGGGTTATCTATTGAGATTCCAGCTTGTATTCCTAGAAAAATAAGTTGGGAGTTCTATCCCATGGTTAATAGTGCTGAAGGTGAAGTGAATCAGGCAAACGAGAGAGAACCCAAAACCCAACAAAACATGTGTAACCATCAGTGAAACTGTTGCATGCCAACACGACAGATGTGAGTACCACGGCCACGCAGTAGTGATGACTCGGTTGTCACGTGTGGAGGTCGACTGATTTTAATCAGCAGCCTCGAAGTTTGAGTCGCTCAATTATAAATGATGGAGCACTTGCACAACTGCATAATAGCTAAGAGAGTCAGATTGTGATTGTAGTGGATAAAGGCAAGTGTTATGAAAAAGTGGAAAAGCTCTAATGGTAAGTGACTTTATGTGTGGCTGTTAAGCTATGCTTGCAGGGCCCTTTGTGTATTAACTGTTTGATGGGTTTTCATGTTGAAATGGTGCCAACCTGTAATCCCCCCCCCCACCCCCAAGTGAAATCTAATCCATCTAACTCTTACAATTTCTGCTTCTCCTTCCGGGATAGGCTGGCTACAATATTTTTAGATGGTTAAGAAGTTACAGGTTACAGGAAGATGAAGGGAGTAATACAGTGATAAATATACAAGTTGTCCAGGCACAAGTTTTGTACATGAAATTTAATCTTAGCAAATCCGTGGCGGCTTTGATGCGGAAAAAAAGTCTGTCTTTGTGCAGACCTGAGTCTCAGCCCAACCTGAACCTGCTGAAAAAGTTCCAGTCTGCACACTCATTGCCAAAATGCTCGATCTATGCCACATTTTGATTTGCTACCAACAGGACCCATTAACAAATCACAAACAAATCACTGAGTTGGATATGGCTTCATTGTGTTAGGGTCAGTGCCTGTTATGGATTTTTTCACTCAGTCCAGCAAGTGTATTTCTCTTTATTCTATTAGCTTTCCGAGGGAATGTTGTGTGAATGAAAACTGCGATGGTGAATTACACAAAATGATGGCTTTTTTCCAATCCATCCGCTGATGCGAATAGAAAATTGAGATTGACCCAGCTGTTAGCTGAGAACTGTGTACACATGTAGCCCTAGTCGGTGTGTAAATATGAAATGAAATAGGCCTGAAAATGCTGCTTTTCACAACCTTAGCTAAATAGTACCATTACAGCTTCGCCTGTGCTGCCATGGCAAGACACACACTACCTTTGAGAGGATGGATCCAGAGGAGAAAAATCACCTGAAAACTGTAGGCATTCACAATACAGACTGCAGATGTATGATGCAATTTTCTGGCACATACATACGGTACATACTGTAGAAATATCGAAAAAGAGTTGGAACCTACACACAGAAGTGACGGTGTGTGGTTTCACAGTGCTGCTTTCTTTAGTACATCCCCCGACATGACCGACATGAGATAGCCTGTAGGGAGTGATCAGCTTGTGCTAGAAAGAAGGGAAAGAAACATGAAAAACGGTGAGACTTGTAACTGAGATGGATTTGGTTTACAAAGCCCCTGTGATTGGTTACTGTGTATTCTTTACAATTGCCAGTTTAGGCTTTAATCCAGCAATTGTAAATTCAGGCTTAAACCTTTTGGTCCCGTGGCATTTTCTGGTTTGATGGAAATGGAAACGTGCCATCGGTCATTGCAAGCGAAAAAGCTATTCCAAGGCGCTTGGATGGCGCTCCAGGGTAAAACAACAGCACATGCCCCCCCTCCCCTCCACCTGGCCCTGTACACTCTCTGAGAGACAGGCAATATGGTAATGAGGGGGAATGAATAGTGAGTCTCTTTTCCTTTTGCCTGTGTGTGTGTGTGTGTGTGTGTGTGTCCAGCTGCTCTCTTAGCCACTGCGGCCATTACTGAGCAGTACCAAGCAGCAGAGCATGACACACACCAGCTGGATCTGCACACACCTCCACTGAGAGACGAGGCCTGTGCCAATGAGACAAGGAGAGAGAGAGAGAGAGAGAGAGTGAAAGGGAAAAAAGAGGGAGGGGGAAAGAGAGGGGATGGGGGGATGTGGGAAAGCAGGAGACAACCAGAGACAGAGGTGCCACAGCCAAGGAGACAGAGGAGAGGAGAGATCCATCGTCAAGGTAAGATTAAACAGATTTACACCGACAAAGTCACCAACACCATCCGTTGCGAAAACACACATTGCAAGAAAACACAGACACACACACACACACACACACATGCCAAACCCATAATTGCACACACAAATATATTATCCTGACCTCAACGTCAGATTGGCTGTACGCATGTGACAAATGGTGTGTGTAGGTGGGAAAATGCAAGGGGAGAAAAAAACATTTCCAACCATGTGTCATATTGTCATGGGGACCATCAGAAGAGCCATAAATACAACTCTGATCCACTGCATTAGGGAATGTTTGGCTGTGTGTGTGTGTGTGTGTGTGTGTGTGTGTGTGCGTGCGTGCGTGCGTGCGCGCACACACATGTAGCCTGTACTGTATCTCGGAGACATATTGAGGCTGCCAACTATGTCTGCTAGGCATTCTTTTTTTCTCTCACCCCTTTTCTCCCTTCCAGCTCACTTTCTCTGCATCTCACTCCCAATACTGTTTTTTTTTTCACAGACACCTTTGCCGGTGATAAAGAAAACAATTATGCATGGATGGGTGGGTGGTAAGGCAGGGGTTGTAAGGGGGGGGGGGGGGGGGGGGGGGGGTTCTTGGAGGACGGGCATGGCAAAAATATTATTCATATGCCCAAAGATAAATGTATTTTCTTCACTAGCCTCATCCGCCTCTTCCCTTATTTGCTATTCCTCAGTCCAGCCACATTATTCCTGCTCTCCTTTCTCTCCTCCTCCTCCTCTCCGCTGTCTGGCTGGCTGACACACAGCGATAGGGCATTCTGTCATGGTGTTTGGAACACACTGAACATCACTTGTCAGCTGAGAGGGACGACAACGGCTGGCACGGAGCGGGGCAGAGGGCAACGCGAAACGAAGCCAGACATTCTACCTCAACCCACTTCCGTCTTTGTTTATATCTCATTATCGGCAAGACAGGAGCGTCCCTTTCCTTGGCTATGAGTCAATGAGTGTATCACTTTTGTGTTCAAACTGTTGTTGTTTTTTTCTCTACAAAAAGGTTAGAGATGCTAACTTACTTGAAGTCTCAGCTATTAAAAAGTATCTAATGCATCTAATGTTCTGTAAAAAATAATTAAACACAGTCAAAAGCGTCTTGAGAAGCTACTTGCGTCGATCAATTCTGCAGGCAAGCAAAACAAGGCGAGATATTTTTATTTTCCAGTGTGATACGTTATCGATGCAGAACAAAAACTAATAGAGCTTAAATTGATCCGGAATGCCTCCCGAATATGAACTGTTTTACATGCTCTTTAAAGCTATAGTGCGTGACTCACATAAATTAAATTTCAAGCCATCGCCATACTAGTTGATACAATGTTGATTCAGGTCCACAAAACTATCTTTGTATTTCTCAGAATGGCAGTGTTTACCATCTGGTATCGTTGTTAAAATGAAGACCACAATCTGTCTGATTTTTTAATCTCAGCACTTGGATTTGTTATTAAAATGTTTATGACTGAAAGGAATTACAGTCCATAAATTGTTTTGATTTTAGGATGTTATAGGTATCTCAGAATGCAAATGATTATTTTCCAATTATCTTAAATGAATGTGCACTACAAGACTGAAGGTTTCCTCAAAAACGTATCTCATTATACCCATATGATCTGTTTCATATTGCTGCTACGTCAAAAAAGTTGCTTTGTAAAGCTTATATTTATGTTTCATTTCCGCTAAATTTTCTAGTTGATGTTATGTTGCTAGCATGTTAGCTAGCTATTACCTGTTTAGCCTACACATCCAGCAGACACGAAGAACATTGGCATGTTGGAGTCATGACTGCTGGCAACGTGGGGCCAATTTATAATTCCCATCTTTCATTAGCTCCGCTTTGGTCTGTGGTCAACCCTATCAAATATTGTCTTGCCTTTCAGCTGCTAAACGCTCCACTGTGTTAACCAGCTAGCAGCTAACTCTGTCCGCATGCAGTTTGGTGCTCTAGGCACATTGGGAGTCTAAAATAACTCACTAAAATGGTCTGTAGGCTATGGCTGAGAGGGACAAATATTAAATACTTTCAGACTGAATTTTTACCATAAAGAGACAACTTTAGGCAGTGACTCCAGATTGCGTGGCTAGTAGCTACAATAGAGCGGCTAACAACAAACCACGTCTGCCTCTCTGCTTCTCTCAGGATTCCCATTTAAAAAAGAAATTCCCATCTCCTTCCCACCTACTTATTTACCTGTGTGTGGCTTTGTCGCAGCCAGTCTAGTGGTGTCTGATGCTAGTGCCACCAGTCAGGAGTGGCCTATTTAGGGCAGCCAATTCATCATGGCCTGAGAGCTTACATACGGTACATATAATTACCCCCCAACGCAAACAGGACCCTTTCAGTCCCCGTGATTTATGGTGGTGTCAAGGAGGAGATAGGCATGAGGAGGAGGATGAGAGAGGAAGAAGGGCGGGAGGGAAAGAGGTGAGTCTAGTGCAATGGCTGGAAACGAAGACGAGGATTTACCAAGAGGACAGGTGAAAGCACCCCGGGCACAGCGACATTACGAGATGGGGCTCAACAAATCTCCCCGGGTTAGACAATGTTCATACTTGTTGTCGTTGTCTAGCGTTTCAAAGTCAAGGGTTTCTTCTTGACGCCTTTTTTTCAATTCCTACCCCTCTCAACCTGTTTACAAAAAGCCTTCCGGGTTAGTTCCCACTTCTCATTTCAGAGCCATATCCACTTTCAAAGACTGTGGTCTTTGCCATTGCTGGCAGGAAGACGTAGCCTCTGCCATTGTTTTCCCAACATGCCCCCTGTGGTGCTCATTTTAAAATGCATCAGTGTGGCCCGTTTCATCCGTGGCCGGTTGTATTGTACGGCTGAAGGCCGATGAGATGGCTGTACAGGAGAAAATGAAAATGAAAAGGAGGAGTGGGGGTCTGTAGGAGCGTGGGGGAGACGAGAGTATAACAATGAAAGATTTATGACAGGCATTGAGAGCAGGCGGTGGTTTTATCAGCCTATTATCAACCAAATCACCCCCACTGAGATGTAGCACCGTATCTCCTCTGTTCCGCCTCCCGACTCACTCTTTCCAGATCAATGCTCACCACTGCCGCCATCACCATACATATCTCGACTTTCCCAGCCTTACCATTTAACCATACACTCCTTTACCTCTACGTTAGTGTTTACTCATCTCGCTCACCTTTCCGCCTCTTCGCCCTCCCCGATTTTTTGACTCTGTGTCCCTTGTTCAGTCGACCTTCTTGCCTCTCCTTTTTGAACAGCTCATTATTGTCTCTCGCTTTAATGCTCTCCCTATACCTTCTCCTCTCCCTCCCTCCCTTTCTACTAGCCGCTGGAGTACTTTAGTCTAGTTTGCTTACGCCGTCTGTTTTACTACCTGCTCTCCGTGACCTATGAGGGCTCCTAATAACTGGCCGTTTATTTTTAACGCCAACTCTTACTCTACCTCCCTTTGGCCACATCCTCCTCCTTTTCCTCAGACAATTTTACCCACCCCCCACCACCCCCACCCAATTGTGGCACCCCTTACCCACTGAGAATAGCAAAGGCACCTCCGGGTGAACAGGTTAATGTTCTGGCAGTTTGAGATACACTTGTGACATTTCAATCCAGCATCTGTTTTTTTTTCTTCTTCTTTCATTTTATCGAAGCTGATTTAAGAAGTGCGAGGCGAGGGTGTGTGTGAGGGGGTAATGGAGAGTTGAAAGGACGGTTGGAGAGATGGTGAAAAGGGAGGGAGGGAGCCCTTGGGATGGTGGCTGCCGTACCCAGAGACTGTGGACTTTGTAAGGCTGCAGCAGCAGCAGCAGCAGCAGCAGCAGGGGCTGTATGTGGACTTGCAGTTGCAGATCAGTGAATAAACGGAAGCATATGGTCATGTCGCCCCTCAGTGGTAGGCAGTGGAACACCTTAGAGCGGGGACAAACTGCGGCAGTGCAACATACGAAATAACAGCCAGTATTCTGGAGGAATACGTGGAGACAGAGTGAAGCAATGCCTGAAATAACTTGCTATTATGCGTTGCAGAGCAATACAGAGGTATCTGTATTCTCCTTGGCGTCCATCATGGCCTTTAAAAAGGGCATGATAAAAAAAACTGCAAAACAGAGTTTGATTAGACTGACTGGATGCGGAGATATGACTACGGAAACGAAGTGGAGAATCTCGTGAGGAAAATAGCAAGTGGCGCGGAGTGAGAGAGGTTTAGGTGAGGACACATACGGAGAGCTTGGGGGGGTGATATAAATGCAGCTGATGCGGAGTTAGAGGGGAAAAAACTGAAGGGAATAGCCTGATACACAGGAGAATAGGCTACCACTGAAACTCCGGCTTTTGGGAGAGTAAAGCAGCCAGAGAATGCGATAAAGGAAAATGAAAAAAGATCCCCAGAGGTTTGACCAAGTGAAAAGAAAAAGCAGGAAGGAGAAAACAGAGAGAGAGAGAGATAGGATAATCAGACTAACAATGAGAAGAAAGTGATGGAGACGTGGGGTGTTGGAGGGAGGGGAGGAGGAGGAATGGGTGATTGGTGGTGGAGGGTTGGGTGGATTGGTGGGACTGCTACAGCGCACTGTCAGCTTCCCCTGCATTCTGAAAGTTTCATTTGATATGAATTCAATAAGCGGCGGCCCGATCTCCGTGCCCCGGGTGTAATTACCGGCAGAACAGCGCAGGGCATTGTGAGCTTTGCGAACGCCTAAACGCTCCCCCCTTGCTCGCTTCCAGGTCAGCACTGATCTTGTCTGAGAATGTCAATTATGGTCTTAAATGCGGTCTGAGGAGCAAGGGAAAAGAGAAGGGGATGGGTCGAGGGGAGGGGGGGGGGGGTGGGTTGAGAACGATGAAAAATGCCAAGTTAGGGAGGAAATATTTGCCCGGCGATATCAGGCAAGAGAGCAAGTTGTACTCTATATCCCCTATGCCACTTCAACTTAATGTCCCATCATCCGGGACCTGTATTGCACCATACATGGCCGAGCAGAGGTGGGTCAAGGCCGAAAGTGGAGGGGGGCAAAATTTGGCATATGCTGTGCAGTTATCTAGGAATTACACCCATGTACAATTACGATGTAGTGCCAATACAGAAAGTAGTGTCTCCGTTATATATCGACAAAGCAGGTAAACCGGTGGAGGTCAGTTGCGTCGACAGGCATGTAGCACATTTGACTATATGTTGGCTCCCATCATATACCTGCAATGATAATTGTCATCTTTATTAAGAATGTGTTTGAATAGCCTTAAAGGAATAGTGCTACATGGGAAAAATGCTTATTCACTGGCTGAGAGTTAGATAAGATCGATACAGAAACTGATTTGTCTAGGTACAGTTAATGTGAAGCAACACAAATAAGCTTAGTCTCAATCAGACAGCAACACAATCAGTCGACCAGCACCCACGAGGTTCACTGGATTAAAAAAACAAAACATTTTGTTTGTTTAATCCATACAAACAAATCAATACTATCAAGTATCAAACCGTTTATGTCTTTTTCTTTGTGCAGTCTTAATGTTAACTCAAGCTACTGGCTCTGGTTACATATTTACCTTACAACAACGAGAGTGGAATTGATCTTCTCATCTAGCTGCTGGCAAGAAAAAGAATAAAGCCTATTTTCCACAATGTTGAACAAAACCTTTAACCATATCTGTTGCCATTTTTTATTTGCTATAACTTTCATTCGTCCTTAAACTTTAACCACACATTGGCCATTGGAGAGAACTGTCTCGTTATTTATATTTTATCAATTCGCCCTTCATCTCACCTTTTTTTGTTTGTCTAATATTTGTCCTCATTCTGTCACTCATTTCCATCAATTCCCCTTCATTCTCTCCGTCAAGGTGTACTGCTCTTTGTCTTTTTGACAAAGCACTTTCCCTCAGTGCCCTATACCTGTCAGCCATCCAACGATTTGTGTTTACGAGGAATGCACGGAATATAGATCCACTGCAGCATGTTCTGATGATCCTCCATAAACATATGCACTGATAATGCATGCACATAGTAAATACTGTTTGTTCCCTGTATGTGGACATCTGCCAGTGACGTAAAATGTGATCGATAACCACGTGTAATGAATTTGATTTCATTTGAGTCGATCGGCCGAGATCTGAGTAGCTATAGCATTCTGCCCGGTGCGTAAATGGCAGCAACACATAGCCTATAAGTACACATTACAGATTAGCTGTGATCCTGGTGTAATGCATGCCCGTATCGGTCCATCTAAGCATCCGTCAGCGAGTCCATCCATCCATCAATCCATCCATCCATCCATCACTCCAGCCTTATGGAAACTCATTAATCCGCCTGTTTCCTTCCCCTCGCCCCCTGTGAACCCCTTCGGCAGCCTCCCCCCTACCCCCTCTGGTGAGTGCCAGTGGGAGTGGTGCGCCCTTGATCTGCTCTCAGAACAAACAGCCTGGTAAACATCATGAAACATTTAGAGGAGGCAGAGCAGCCTTCTCTCTAATTCACACTGACAAACCCGGAGATGCACAAAAACAGCTGCTCCCAGGGCTCGCTCCTTCAGACGGGGGGGTGAGGAGGGGGGGGTCCCTTTTTGACGTGTGGTGTGCACACAGGCCGCTCTGTGTGTGCTTTTACTTTTGTGGGTCTTTGGAGGTGTTCACAGAGGACTTGAACATGCATGTGTGTGTGTGTGTGTTGGGATCAGTTCGTTGGGATGTGCGTCTTTAAGAAAAAGTCAAGGATCTATAGCAGTAAGTCAGGGGAAGGTGCTTTGGGGGAAACGCTGCACCATAGAATAAGTTGGCATGTGTGGGTAGATTAACATACTTGGCAAGTGGTTCATAGGGAGGGAGGCAGAACAAATGAATGGATTAGGATCACAACTCGCTCAGCTGGAGGTCTGAGTCAATGCCTTGTACCGAACAAAACCCCCTTCACTGATTCCTTCCAACTCTGGCACCAACTCTAGTGCTCAGCATTTATAGGTATTTGTAAAACTGGATTGCCTCAGTGGGTTATGTAATTGTGAGCTAAACTAAGCTGCCTTAGAGATCTCACCTGTGAACTGAATCGCAACTCCAATTTGGCACCCCGCGTTAAGCCCATAGACATTGCAGGTCTTGTCAAAGTGTGATAAAACCATTCGTCTGCACTACAATTTAAGACGGTTTCTCTTCAGTCCAAATAGACTTAGATTTTGTTGTTGTTTTTCCTTTTAAAAAAATCTGTTTGTTGATCACCTGACAATAGAAGTTATCCAAAATGCCAACCCTCCGACCCAGTGGACAGTGAAAGGTACGTGTAAAAATGCCTATTTATGTAGGAAAAATGACTTTGGACAAAGGTGTAAAAATCCAGGATCTAGGCCTCAGTATTTTATTTGAGTAAATTGACAAGGCAGGTTGACAGGACAGAAAAGCAAGAAGAAGTGAAGTCCTTCTCTACATCAGAGTATTATATTGTCTAACATGTCTACTGATTGGTCGAATGTTGTTGTCAGGCAGATTTCAGTGTCCTCCTCTTGTCCGAAACCAGAGAACATGAAGTTTTCCTCCCCCAGCCATTAGCAATTTCTAAGACGTGCTTGCTTTTGTTCTAACAGAACCTCTACCTTAGGAATGTATCTTATCTCATGGGAGATCAGCTTCAGTTTTTATTGCTCAGCCTCCAAACTGAGACTGAAGTGAATCATTTCTTAAAGTCAAATGTGAAGAATATACAACTTGTTTAAATTGATTATACAAGAGTAAATGCATATTAATGGGGGGGCATAATATCTTACAAATTAGCGTTTATTTTTCCTAACAACAGTCTCTCTGCTCGTTCCTAGCCTGTCTTTTTCTCTGCAAAATGTCCATTAAAATCAAGGAATAATGAATTAAGGCGTGTGGACTCTTTCTCCCTTTAATAAAATGTAACAAGCGGAACACCTTATTCAGTAATGTCACGCATAATTAGCCGTGCTGCCTAGACCACCTTCATGCAGTAATCTTTCGGTGCCTGACCTGCATTCTGTTATTCTCTTCCTCTTTTTTTTCCTTCAATCTCATCCTCCACTCATCTCCATCTCCTTTGTCACATATCTTGCTCTGCATTTCTCTCTCATTCCCTCACTCTCTGTCGCTCTCTCCCTCTCTCTGTTTTCGCTTCTGTTGAGCTTGTTTGGATTCTGTGCTGAGATCATAAACCAAGAGAATCCCTTCAAGTGTGTGGCTCAGAAAGACACTGGCATGTATGCGCAAACGCAGACAGTTCACAGATGAAAACAACAAACAGCCATGAGTGGGCGAGCACTCGCGATGATAATGGGGCCCCCCATGTTGTGCAGATTCCCATGTGGCACTGCAAATTATTTACTCAGTAGATCTGTGAAAAGTGTACATGTGAGGTCATGCGTGCCATTTCAAGACGGTGAAATCTCTTTTCAAAACCAAAATGTTAGAGAAATTTGACAAAGCCTGAACGAAATAGAGTAAGTATCAAAAAAAAAATCGACTTGTATTGTGCATCAGTAGACCGTTGCGCCAGTGCTGTGTGGGCTTCAGTGTAAGCCACAGCGCGGCAGCTACTTACACTACGATCAATACTACCAGGCCCTGTTTGGAGGGAATCGATCAGCTCTGGGACTTGATGTGGAACAGTCTCTTTCTCTCTATATTGCTCTCTCTTACTCTGCCCGTCTTTCTCTATTTGCCCTCTGTGCGTTTCTCTGTCTCGAGCCATCATTGATCTCGGACGATGATCGCGGGCATATCTTCCCTGTGGGGGTGTGGGCGTAAATGCTGAACCTCCTGAGACTCTTAATGACCAGCACAATAGTAAAGTAACGGCTCTAAGTGTCAGGCACTCTAAGCTTAATTCATTTTCCTGTACAAACTACATGCAAAAAAGGTGTACGCACAGATAGATGCCAATTTGATCTCCTGCTGTTGCTGCTACTTGCCCGCACTTTGATGAAAGACATTTAATCCACACACTCAGATACCTGAGGTGTTTGCAAAAAAAGTAAGCATGCAGTACCATAAAGTCGGCTACAGCACTACAACATTGGGCTGGATATTTCTAAAGCTATTTTTGATGTTTAAAGCTATGGCTACAACCAAAAGCTGTAGCTTTTAGATGATAGGCAGGTACATTTAACCTTAGAACATGTTTTGTTTTTTGCTACTGTCAAAGCTCAGCACCTTCTTCTGTGCACCAAAGGTTATGCAGAAGTAGTTGAGAACAACATGTCCACAGTGACCTTTCGTGCACCATATTGTTGTTGTCTCACTTCGCTTCAATTTAAGATAAAATATGCTTGTGCTTTACTCACATAGCTACAACTTGAAGCATATTTTTGGCTTGAAGAATGTTTTGCCCCACTTTGAGGGTGCATCATGTTTTTGTATCTGGCTGTAAGCACAGTCAAAATGCTGCTGACTAGACAGAGGTACTTTGAAAAGCACTATATCGCCACTGATGGAGGACTATAACCGCTGCTGCTGCTCTGCTGAAGTAAGGTGTCACTTTGGAATCTGTGTTTTCACAGCATCTCAAGAACCATGAGGGTTGGAAAATCAAAAAACAAAATATGCATTAGGGACTTTTCAGACTTGCAGACTGAGTTCTTAGGGTCCCATCGATGGGACTGTTTGGCGGAAATGTGACAGCTTGCTTTAGGAAAAACTAAAGTACGGACTAATATTGCCACCTTTAGACTCATGTTGCCACCTTTAAGTTAGCTATAGTATATCAAAAACAGTTCAGTCCATCTTCCAATTATTCAAGAGCCAGTCGTGATTATAGTAGTACTGTCCCCATACTGCCAACTGGGACCCAAACTTCAGTCATCCAACATGCAGAAGATGCGATGAGTTTATCCACAATGTGTTGAGGAAGATTAAAACTAATTTGCATTACCAATGCTTAGGTAACTTATCCTTGGAATTTAAATTAGCCCTGATGTGTCCTGCTAGCAGCTAAAGTGTACTTGACCAAACTTCTGAGACAAGGAAATAGAAATTGGAAGAACAGATTGTGGCTCAGCAGATACATGTATACATGAATATATTTAAGTTAGTATTTAAGGGTCTAACCACAGATATCTGTGTCTTTTTGCTCACACACATATGCCCATCTTTACAAACTCTAAAAGCAAAACAAAAAATGCCGTAGGCAGAGGCAGCATGATACCATAGCTTGCCTGCAGGCTCCCATGTCAGCAGACTTAAGTCAACAATTTGTCAGTTACAAAAATAAGAAATCCACCACTAATCTTATTCGATTTTTCCCCATTTTTAACTTGTAAAATGAACGGGAAAGGAGATAATATAAAGCATGCTAGTTCGTCCAACTCATTTTCAAATCATGTCTGTTATGCCCTGACACACAGCAGTCCAACAGAAATAAAAAGACATGGTAACATTTGATATACGGCACAGCAAGGCTTGCTTTTTTGACAACCACAAGCAGCTAAGAAATGTCTGACAAGTAGCTTATTGTGATGCAATTCAGCCTTTTTCTGAACACATCTACTAGTAAATACACAAGTAATTTAAAGGAAATAAATATTATGTTGTTGTGACTTATTGTTCTCGTCATTGCAGGTATAAATACACACAGAAAATGTAAGCCTTTGAAAGCCCATCTAACATAGTGATAGAAGGAAATTATATATATACTGTTGTGCATGTGTGGTCGTAACAGGATTTGAAAACGCGTTGAACTAGCATGCTATATTTGATTTGACTTTGCCTTTCATTTGACTTGTAAATAATGTACAGAATTAAAAAGGATGAGTGCTAAACAAACCAGACATCCGCCTCCAGTCCTACATAGCTATACCAGCTGTGCACAATGCATTAGGTTTATTTCTATTTTTACTGCAATCTTAGAATTGCATTAACAAAATGTGGGATGTAGGAGAACAGCCTTACCCCCTCAAGTTTGTGTACCCATACAAACCTTTGCCCTTTTGCAGGATCCACCGATAGGTTAAAAGGAAATTAGGTGAGTCTGCGGCCACTGGTTGCTTTGTTTCCGTATACCTTCTGATAACATGCTAGCAAGCTCCAAAAACAAACCCCGGTCTAATGTTCTCTCGAAATGTTAGGGTGGTGTCATTGCGTGCTGAAGCCAATTAACCATGGCTACGGTGGATTGCTGTTGAGATAATAAGCCTGGCAGCGACAGCATGCGGCCAACACCTGAGCCCTATGTTGATGAACAATTGCTTTCATTAAACCTGCCACCATCGGCTGTCACAAGTATCCTGAACTCCCGATGCGCTTCGTTTACCTGGCGGACACTTCGATTAGCCTAAAAGCCTTCCGACTCAGGGCTGATTTACATGTTCCACTGTCGGTTTCTTTGGGAGTGTGGACCAAGATTGAACCTCTCAGAGATTATGGTTCTAAATCTCTCCATCCCATCCCATGAGGATCACTTACATTGATATGCAAAGAGGCTGCTCTGTGCATACACTCTTCACTAGCAAATATGTTTTGTGGGCATTCAGGCAACGGTGGTTTCATATAGAGTTAATGGAGCTGATATAACAGACACGGCAACTGGCAGACACAGCACTGGGGTTACTGATAAGATACATAACGCTGGTATGGTGCACATTGATTTGATTATAAACACCCGCGTGTGTGTGTGTGTGTGTGCGTGCGTGTGTTTGCGTGTGTGGTTGTGTGTGGCACGCTCAGCATGGTGTAGCGGCTATTGCTTCAGGTAGACACTTGCTGTGGTGTGTTTCCAATGTGCTTTATGACCTGCTCTAATTAGCTACAGAGACACCTGGGGACATGCAGATTCCTCTGTTTCCTCTTTGAATCATCTAAACTCCTCTTCATGTAATGGGGTTTTTGCTTCTGCTGTGCTTTCGTATGCCAAGGTGTTTACCGGCATACTATTTTATGACAGTATGTCGTGCATGTGTGTTTGGCACCTGTGTGAACGCACACTTGAAAGGATAGATGATCCGAATTGATGAATAGAGGGAAACATATTGAGTGATGCTAAATGGTAATATGTATTCCAGGTGTGTCTTTGTAATCTCTTAAAGTGCAGTTTTGCATTAGAAAGCAGATTGCATGCCCATGCAGCCCCTGGGCAATTTGGTAGACAAGTGTCAACAGGTGACCTTGGCCAAGTCCTAATGCTCCTTTGGCCGTCTCCAGCCCTTGAACTAACGACATCCCTTCTTGAGTCTTCAGAGAGAGCAAACTGAAGGGGAGTTTTTATTTTCTTTTTTGTCAAGCTCCTTGGCTCCCTCGCACATCCACATTCCACAATAATAAATCGATTAACTTCAAATACTGATGGAAAGCTATATACCTCAGATGGAGGTTTGTTTGCCCCTCAAGCAAGGTACCAGCAGAGTTATTAATGATAATGATCATGAGATGTACTATTCTGTTTCCTTTTGAATTGCAACTGGCAATAACATGTGCTGGATGGGCAACGTAGCACAATAAAAGGACAACTGGCAAAATGCTATTTCTTCATACAAGAGTTAAGTTGAATCATCTATAAGCTATATGTATTCACATTCTCTGATTCACTTTCAGAATGAATTTATATTCTCTAACACTAAAGAGGTAACATTAATCCGTTGTAGTGCATTCCAATATGGTAATGACGGTCGGTAGATCAGTCTATAGGTCCACCACTTTGGACATTCATGGTTCCCTAGATGATGAATCTTAATGTCTTTGAAGATCCTCTGACTTTTCATCCTACACCAATCTGAGGTTTACATTTCTTGGTTTTAGTGCAGACTTTGAATTGTAATTGATTTGTGCATCAGCTTTGCAACTATATGTCTAGTCAATACAGTCATTTGTGCAGCACTTTAAAGCTTGGGTGGAGGATTTGGGGAGAAAATGACAGTTGGGATAGAGATTTGAATCCAAATACCTCAACCGCTCCACTTGTTCTCTTTGGTGCCTCCCCTATGGTCCCTCCCTGACACGCTCTACACCAACAAAGTCGTGCCAAAGTGAATTGACAGTCCAAACAGCCAATATGAACAGAGAATCGGAGCCTCGCTCTGATTGGTCAAAGTGTACAGCTCATGTTAACTTTGACCAATCAGAAATCACATACCCCAGCTTTAAGACAATCTTTTAGACTTACAAAATTCCCATCAGCCTTGGGTATACTCAGGTGTTTAGTGCTAATTAGCTAATGTTAGCATGATACCATGCTAACATTACCAGATAAAGATGGTAAAGCGATCTTCTAACCATCCGCATGGCCACATTGAGCACTGTGCCATGCTAGCATGCGCCTGTAGCCAAATTCAAAACAATTGTTACTTGCATGGTAAGATGTCTAATTTTATTTTGACTATAATCACATATTTTATGTTGTGTAAAGAGGATTGTTGTGTATTCGTTCAACTATGGAGTTAATTTGTTGTATCTCATGAATATAAATGAGCCAATAAGCCTACTCAGTCTTCAGTAAATGTGTGTTTTGGACAGCACAATGGTTGACACACAGTGTTGTAGAGACTCGGGTAGAGGCGTGTTTGCTTAGCGGCTGCACAGGTGTGATTAGGGTTCAAGTCTGGGATGGGATAGTAAGACATAAGTCACACAGACTTATGTCCACGCACATACTGTACTTATCCTCTACATGTAGAAACAGGTACTGAGACGTCAGAGCATTAAAAGAGATACACGTGTTCAATTTGAATAGAGGAAATGTTAGGGGCCAAGCAGAGCCGCAGTATTCCTGATCCTGGGAGAAGAAGAGAGTGGGGGATAATGTGAACAAGAAGGTTGTCTTGAGTTACACATTTACTGTGGAAAATATGTTCTGTGAGCCTCGTGTTTATACATCGTGTTTCAAAAAAAGCTGGCAGGAAGATAATCTCCTCTCTGTCGAGGTTCCTGGAAGCTGTGCGCTCCCATAAACGTCTGAAGAACGTGGCCTGGTTGATCACGTGACCACACATGCTTCCCAGCTCCAAGGGAGAGTAGGAGTATAGAGCAGCAGGCTACACCAAACTCGTTTCCAGACGCCAATGGAAAACTACTGCGGCAGCTACTGTATTTCCTCCACCACTGCTCTCCACAACTATGTTTCTTCTTTGGTCTGTGTCTTTCTCTGTGCATGTCTCTTTGTATTTCTCCCCCTCTTTCCCTTTTTTCTCATTAGCCTGTGTCAGCATATTCCACCGACCCACCCCCCCCCATTCACACAACTTTTCTTCTGGATGGAAAGACAGAGAGGAGGAAGGAGGGGGGGAATAAATTATGAAGTGATGTTGGAATATGTGTCAGTTGGCCAAATAGGCTCCACATGCTCCTTGTTATGTGCTAGACACAACCTAGCCCGATTCATTTTTGTTTTACTTTTCTCTTCTCAAGACTCCTGTTAACTGTTAACTCCCTCTGTAACTTTGTTTCGCTCTTTTCTTTATGGATCCCATTCCTTCTCTTTATTGTGCTCTATTTTGCTCTCCCCCTTACCCTGATGTCACGACAGGCAAATTAGACTTTGGTGAAGTATTGTGGCGTCCCTTACCTCCAAAGTGCGCTCGGTGTGTGTTTGGCAACGTTGTAACTTAAGCTGCATGGTTTGCTGCTGCAGTGGGAGTGTTTCAGCTCGATGCCTGGCAGTTTGACTTTATTCCATGGCTTATTGCAGCAATAATGCAGACCAGCATACTGAGGAGATCCACACACATACATATAATTATATATATATATATATATATATATATATATATATATATATATATATATATATATATATATATATATATATATATATATATATATATATATATATACAGTATCTCACAAAAGTGAGTACACCCCTCACATTTCTTCACATTTTTCTTTATATCTTTCCATGGGACAACACTGAATAAATGACACTTTGATACAATGTAAAGTAGTCAGTGTACAGCTTGTATAACAGTGTAAATTTACTGTCCCCTCAAAATAACTCGACACACAGCCATTAATGTCTAAATTGCTGGCAACAAAAGTGAGTACACCCCTAAGAAAAAATTTACAAATTGGGCCCAAAGTGTAAATATTTTGTTTTGCCATCATTATTTTCCAGCACTGCCTTAACCCTCTTGGGCATGTAGTTCACTAGAGCTTCACAGATTGCAACTGGAACCCTCTTCCACCCATTTATGACAGCATCACAGAGCTGGTGGATATTAAAGACCTTGCGCTCCTCCACCTTCTGTTTGAGGATACCCCAAAGATGCTCAATAGGGTTTAGGTCTGGAGACAGGCTTGGCCAGGCCATAACCTTTACCCTCAGCTTTTTTAGCAAGCCACTGGTCGTCTTGGAGGTGTGTTTGGGGTCGTTATCATGTTGCAATACCACCCTGCGGCCCAGTTTACGAAGGTTGAGTGCACGTGGTCAGCGTCGTACACAGAGGTTGGCTTTGGAAAATAGACGTATGAGTGCTGCCAGCATTGCTGAAGGGCTTGAAGGGGTGGGGGGTCAACCTGTCAGTGCTCAGACCATACGCCGCACTCTGCATCATACTGGTCTGCATGGCTGTCGTCCCAGAAGGAAGCCTATTCTAAAGATGATGCCCAAGAAACCTCACAAAAAGTTTGCTGAAGACAAACAGACTACGGACATGGATTACTGCAACCATATCCTGTGGTCTGATGAGACCAAAATACATGTATTTGGTTCAGATGGTGTTAAGAGTGTGGAGCGGCAACCAGGTGAGGAGTACAAAGACAAGTGTGTCTTGCCTAGAGTCAAGCATGGTGGTTGGAGTGTCATGGTCTGGGGCTGCATGAGCGCTGCCAGCACTGGGGATCTACAGTTCATTGAATACCAACATGTACTGTGACATACTGAAGCAGAGCATGATCCCCTCCCTTCATAAACTGGGCCACAGGGCAGTACTGCAACATGATAACGACCCCCTCCGAACGACCACTGGCTTGCTAAAGAAGCTGATGGTAAAGGTTATGGACTGACCAAGCATGTCTCCAGTCTTAAACCCTATTGAGCATCTTTGGGGCATCCTCAAACGGGAGATGGAGGAGCGCAAGGACTCTAATATCCACTAGCTCCTTGATGTCGTCATGAATGGGTAGAAGAGGGTTCCAGTTGCAACCTGTGAAGCTCTAGTGAACTACATGCCCAAGAGGGTTAAGGCAGTGCTGGAAAATAATGATGACAAAACAAAATATTGACACTTTGGGCCCAATTTGGACATTTTTTCTTAGGGGTGTACTCACTTTTGTTGCCAACAGTTTAGACATTAATGGCTGTGTGTCGAGTTATTTTTAGGGGACAGTAAATTTACACTGTTATACAAGCTGTACACTGACTACTTTACATTGTATCAAAGTGTCATTTCTTCAGTGTTGTCGCATGGAAAGATATAATGAAATATTTGAAGAAATGTTAGGGGTGTACTCACTTTTGTGAGATACTGTATATATATATATATATATATATATATATATATATATATATATATATATATATATATATATATATATATATATATATAAAGCTGTTTTATTCATGCTGAGCTGTAGCCTCGGTTACATTATCAGTCAACAAGAGCCAGTGTTGGTATTGAGCCAATTTACTGGTACACAGTAGTGTACCGAGGCTTTTTAAATGACTATCAAAACAGGAGTCCCTCACCCTAATCCAGTGCTGTGTGCCGGACTGCGCTTTGTGCGACTGCCCCCATATAAGCATTTGTGGCTATCTCTTTCCTCATTGATTGACTGATATATATCGGCACTCATGCTTGAAATAGAATCCACTCCTCTGTCTGCAGTGGAGATGCGGGGAAAACGCCGGGCGGGTGCACCGACTGTATCCGTTCCATCGGCTTGTGTGTGTGTGTGTGTGTGTGTGTGTGTGTGTGTGTGTTAGTGTTACATTGTCACCGTGCATGCGTAAAGGTTCACCGGCTGCAACTCTAAGGTGAATGCAAAAGAAAACAGAAAAAAGACAAATGTGCTTATTTCTTTCTCATTCTATTTATTTATTTTTTATCCCCACCGCAGCACAGCACAAGCCAAGCCGGGCTATAGCCAGACCTAACCAACACCCACCCACCATATCCCCTCTCTCAGTGCTCGCCCCATCCCTCATCCTCTTAGGGGAGCACAAGAGCATGCAGTGGAAAAAACTGAGCCAATAAAGACACTGCCAGAATCCATCCACTTCCAGCGCCTCACATAGTTACTGAGGAGAGAGAGAGAGAGAGAGAGAGAGAGAGAGAGAGAGAGAGAGAGAGAGAGAGAAAGAAGTCCAACTCTAACGTAGCAGCCATTGATGAAGGAGGTGGCGGAGGACGGGATGCAAGAAGGCGTTGGCTTTTGCAGAAGATGGATGAGGGAGGATGGAGGAGGAGGGGAGGGAGAGAATGAAGATGGAGAGACTCGGTGTAGTTGGAAGATAATTCGGGGAGGGAACCATGTGGACTCACATATGGACCCCCCCCCCCCCCTCTTTCCCTCGATGCCTCAGCCTTACCAAGGGGGTATACCTATTACAGAGGGTCTGGCCCGGTCCTGGAGTACCCCCTAGAGGGCTTTGCAACAGGTGCAATCCTGTTTTTGGTCGTCCCCCCCTTCCCCCTCCCAGCAAAAAGTTAAAGGCTGTTGCCGGAAGCAGACAGCTCAAGAGTCCTCAAATGTAAACAGACTAGATTGCCTTTTCTGCTCATTTCTTAATTGGAGCGCCTTGAGTGAGCCTAAATTGAGGAGACATATATCATTTTGTGATGATTAAGAAAGAAACGGCTGAGCAAAAGGTTGTTGAACAGAAGGTGAGGCGAAACCTATAGAGTGCTGACAGGATAAAGTTGGTTAGAGAGCGAGGCCTCGCAATCTCGTAAATCACGGAGAGTTGTCAGACCACCGTACGATGCCAGTTGACTGGATCATTGATCCTCCATTTCAGAGACGCAGCCCCCCCGCCGAAAGCTGGCACTCGGCCAAACCCACCCGCCTCGCACAGTATGTGTGATTGTAATGGTTCCCACCGTGACAAGCATGTACACACGTGCACACACACACACGCGCATGCACGCACGCACACACACACACACACACACACACACACACACACACACACACACACTAAGCCTGTAAAACTTGGACCAGTCTAACTAGGCCAAAATTCAAACGCCTTTTGTTCCCTGTCAGTTTGTTTAACGACTGATTTGGAGAAGATGCCAATCTTTGTCGCAACCTTTTCCTTCCCCAGAGGCTCTGAAATTTTACGATATCACTACCGTCATGGCAATCTTGTGTTTTCTTTTGTACTGTTTTTGTGTGTCCCCCCCTCTTTTCTTTTACGATGAAGCATTTACGATTGTGTCTCTCAGGGTTGTCATCACAATTTAGTCCCTGATCAGGCGAGGACATGAATGGCTCATATGCATGTTGTGAACTGGCGCATTTACATCAATTCTCATGGCCTGATTTTCCTTGTGCGCGTCGACGAGCTGTGAAGAATTGGAGGGAGAAGACACATCTCTTATTCAAAATGTACTGTCGCTCTCGGGAGGGCGTCTGAAGCGGCGCATCCTTTCATGTATAATACAGAGACCTTCCGAAACAATTGCATCGTTTTCTTTCCAATCCTTGTCTTTCTCTGCCTCTCTCACACGCGCAAACACTCAAGAGCGCCTTTGAAGGAAAAGGTCTAGTTATTGTTAAATGCATTTTTTTTTTCTCCACGTTGGCAGGTTTTGAACAAAGCACTATAGGACCTACAGTACACCAGAAGACCCTTGACAGAGAGGTTCACCTCTTTGACATGTATTGATGACGACAAAGGGGATCAGGCAAATAGCTAGTCGATTCATGATGAAAAAGTATTTGTTTGTGAGGGCGACACATTCTGGTGCAATAGGTGCTTCCGATAACAGCACCTATACGGCAGCTATGAAGTTTCTCTTACCTTGTCCTTATTGAGATGGGCTTGTATTTGGTTTCGTCCTTTTATTCTGCATGATTTTTTAAATCCCATTGAGACTGGAGACTCTTTTACAAGGGAGACCTGTTCCCATAAACACGTTACCATTCACACACACATTCATACACCGATATCAGGCTAACTATCCACATTCAAACAATGGAAGTACAGAGGCATAAAGACTGCATACACTGATATAACAATGCCTATTTCTGAAGTTAAATACCTCTAAATTCTACTTTGAAAAGAATAGGATTAGTTCTAAGTGGTTATAGTTATATAGAGTTTCCCGGTAGCAAATGTAAGTTTCTCACTCCATACTTACTGAATGTCAAGCATTTTATTTGGGTTCACACTTTGAGGTAAAAGATTTAAGTGCTCCATATTATGGTGCCACACACACACACACACACACACACACACACACACACACACACACACACACACACACGGTATTGTCCAGATGTCATAGTGGGCAACTGACTTTGTTTCCGGCCAATATAGTCAGTTCAAAAAGGTCACATCCGAGTCAACGAGTAGTTCAAAGGTGACAACAGCTGCAAAAGTCATTGATGGAGAGCAGACATGGTGTTCCTATAATGCACAAGTCAAAGGGCCTGTGCTGTAATTCAAGTATGTGTGGAGCCTTCTCTCCCATGTTGCTGTTTGCACATATAGAGTATAAGGCTAATGAGTTTAGGAAATATAACGGCTCGGTAGATATGCTGACCTCTGAGCAGAGGACATAAATACATATCTTAAAGATGGGAGCCCTCCTCTGTACCTATTCAGTCACAGCAACGAGGGGAGGCACACATAAATCAAATGCTAAATTGATATTTATTCGTCGCCCGAACTATTTACTTACTGACAATAAAGGTGGAATTTATGTGGCCTGTTAGGACGAGTGTATTCTGAATGGTCATGGGGCCTGGAACCGAGAGACACTTTTATGGATTGGATGCAATAAAAACCAACCCAGTGATAAAAAACCAAAACAATATGGACGCTGTGGACCTGGGCCGTCAATCATATGCTAAGTATGATAAGTAAGTTCATTAATTTTAACGGGGTAAATTCTTCTCAATAATAATGCACCATGGGCCGTGCTGCCATTATCCCCATAGTTCGTGTCTTAATTCAGTGCTTTAAAATCCCCCTGACGGAATGGAAGGTATGTCTAGCCTTCCTTACCCTCAGGTATAAGCTATGAATCAAACGGTGAGAGGCCAGGGAGCGTTGGAAAGGAAGAGGATGATGAAGAGTTGATGGAGGACAACAAGAGAGAGAGAGCGAGAGAGAGAACACAGGCCTGGAGAGATCAGAGAGATGCCCCAGGCTCATTCCCCCACAACTGTGGACAAGGTGATGTCATCAGCACCACATATGGGATCTCCCATAGAGAGAGAGGGAGGGAAGGAGGGAGAGGAGAGGGAGTTGTGGAAAATACAAGGGGAGAGAGACATTTAGAAAATATGTAGAGTGAGAGAAACAGAGAGGAGAAACTGGGAGAGCGACTGAGAGAAAACAGAGAGAGAAAGAGAGAGAGAGAGAGAGAGAGAGTTGGGATATAGCAGCAGCGGAAGAAGAGAGAGAGAGACACAGAGAGGGAGAGGGAGAGAGAGTGAGGAGGGGAGGGGAAAAGTTGGACACGGACAATCCCACACCAACTTTTTTTTCTTCTTTCCTTTCTTTGTGGAAGAAGGCTCAAGAAGAAGAAAAAAAAGTCCAGGAGACTAAAGCCCCACACTGTATTACATTTGCTTTGCATTTGCATCGCAACACAAGATTCCCAACCACTTCCTTTTGGATACATATACGCGCGCGTGTGTTGGCGGATTCATGCGTTCGCACACGTTTGGAACTCATCAGTAGTTGGAGGTATGTCTGTGTCTTTTTGTGGACTTTCATGGACGTTGAGAAACTAAGCCATGCACGTTTCAATGCAACGTTGCAGCGGAGGCGGTAGTGAGAAAAGGTAGACTGTATTGAAAACTTCATGGTGAAACTTTTTTTTGCAGAACGTTAACGCAACAGGCGAATACTTTAGTATAGTATAGGCTACATCACACGGAGACATTGCAGGCATATTATGCAGCAGATGTGCAAATAAACACACTGTAAAATCGAAAGTCCTTATGGAATAATCATAGTAACCCTAATGAAAGTGTGCGTTTAGGAGACAATATAACAAAAAAGCTGTGCATAAATGAACTCACTTTCTCCCAGTGCTGGTCATAACACGTTATATCTTCGGAGTAGCCCTAAGACATGATAATGGTTTTGTTTAAATTCTTCATTGACTTTGTGTGAGAACTTTTACACTCTAGGCCTAACTAGATGGCACGGTTGCTGGCAAATGTGATGCTTATTTTTCCCTTTCGTCTACCAAAGACAATATATTGTGGGGCCCGAGATGTTACTGTTAACTGACAATGTTACTGTACGTGGCACGGAAAAGCCCTGTGTTTAGATCTGCTACACGCACGTCATTCCTGCCAAGTAACTGCACTGATTCGAGATCTATGTCCGAATTCTAAAACTCCCCTTTTCCTCTCTACCTCTGTCTGTCTCTCACATCTGTTTTTCTCATGACTCAGCCATCCCATGTTTGCTGGCTTTTTTTGCATCCTGCCTGAGCACCCCACATAAAAAGGCCCCTAAGGTCTCTGGAAAGTTTTCCTTTGCAAAATGTTCTCCATAGTTTCCATGTGTTTAATTTGCCACAAAGCTGCCTCTGGAGTCAAACTAATAGTTTTCTTACCAAAGGTGCATTCTCCCCACTGCATCCTCATAAACTCAAGGTCATTGCTTGATGGGTCGCATTTGAATTTTAACCAAAACACAATCGAAAAACTTGTGAAAAACCCTTGTGTGATCTCGAGGAACAACCCGCCTGACACATCAACAGCTTCCACTCCTTCTTCAGAACTTGAGGAATGAAGCCCTATAATTGTTACAAATTAGTGTCCTTTAGTTCCCCTCCACGTTAAAACAATAGTGTGTAACTTTTTTCGCCCCCACAAGAAATTCTGAGTAATTACAACGACACTGTCCATGCATCTATGGTAAGCCTTCGGTAATCGTGCATCGAATTAATACTTTCTTCTGTACGTCCAGGTTTTTTATTAGCAGTTGAATCGACTAAAAACATTTCTTGGGTCACATGTTGGGATTTTTCTGAGCTCCTGCGCCAGGGTCAGGGGGGGAGGGGGTGCTGCCATACTGAGAAATGCAGAGAGTTTTGCATAGCTGATAGGCTTAATCAAGTTTGTGTCAACTCATTTGGCGATGTGCTCGAATGTAACCCGCATTCATTTTCATGAAAACGTTTCGCAGTATAGCTTTAAGTGTTGCCCACTTAACCTGTTGCACGCTGTACATGCAGTGTTTGGCAGTGGGCCACGCAGTATCTGTTTCCCTCATTGCTTCCAACTCCAGCCTGTGTTATTGGCCTGCAGCTAATTGTGTCACCCATTTGACCCTTTGCTTATTCCGGTCAGCAGTGATTTGAACGTTAAACTGGATTGTAGAGTAAAAACTGCCCAAGAGGAGCAGCAGGTCATTTTGCTGCTGAACAAAAATGACTCAACTGTGCATACCGTGGTGGGCTTGGGGCCAAGCAGTTCACATGTTCAGGGTAGGCGTCACTTTGCGTCATTACTTTTGCGAGTGGACCCACAGTGTCCATGGCAGTGACTACTCTGAGGCAGCATTGGGCAGATGGAGCGTTGTACAGTATACTGGTAAGTTTCTCATTAAATAAATATTCAAGTAAAGGCCCTGCACACACAGCACAGAATGTAAGACTTGTACAAACTTGCCTCAGTCTCTCTTGAGAGTCGCACAGGTTTGGTATATTGCTTTTGCTAGTTTGAAGTTTTTTTATTGCAATAGGTCAGTGGGTCTCTGGAGTGTGTCTATCAAAGCCTAAGGGCATCTTTAGATACTTTTATTCACTCCAAGTTTCCCCACTGTAACAGGCCTGCAATGCAGTCTTGGATTTGGCCTGCGTGGAGTACATCTGACGTTTCAGTAGCCTGGAGTGTGTATATTTTTTGTATTGGACATACAACATTCAACAGAAATGCTGCCATACCTCATGTCTAATAAGAACTAAAGGAATTGAAATGATGGCAGAATATTGACCGATGTCAACATCCATCTCCATTTTCCATTATTTTTCGCCCATGCATGCAGTGCCGGTCTGTCAGCTGGTTGGTCTTACACTTTAGTCCAAACAGAAATACCTCAACAGCTACAGTATTTGATGGATTGCCATGCAAGTTTATACAGACATCCTTGATTACCAGAGTCCCAATGGTTTTGGTGATCCTCTGACTTTTCCTTTAGCAACACCACACGGTCCACATAAGTGGTTTTCAGTGAAATGCCTCAACAACAATTGGGTGTCTTGACATGAAATTAGGAAACGTAATGCATGTCCCTTTGGATTAATTGTAACTTTAAACTTTGGTGACCACCCCCTGACCTTTTATCTATCACTTTTCAAGTTGTTCACTACTTTTGTTAATGATTAAATACCTGCAAAGCTAATTCAATTACCATGAGCTGCACTGTGTGCTTGGTGCCATTAAGTGAATGTTAGCATGCTCACATGCTACAATAAGGTAGTAAGCATGGTAAACATTACACCTGCTTGACTTAAGCGATTTAGCATTGCCATTTTGTAAATGGTGTTAGCTAGGGATGGGCATTTTAAGAAATTCAATTGATCGATCATCGGGAAAATTAACGAGCAATTATCGAGTAATCGTTATCTTTTTTTACATATTAAAACATGCCAACAGAACATCCAAAATACAGCGTTTTTACCATAGACTGTTTACAAGAGGTTTTTACTCAATTACATCTTTATTCCAAGATATTCTAGGCAAACAACAATCTATTAAGACAAGGCAACTTTTTAAAATAAAATAATAATAAAATGCGGTGCTGGTTAAAGCCCGAGGCTATGAGCCAACAAGGAGCCAATGCTACGATACCTTTAAAGTTTAAACACATGCGCCTCCTAAGATGCTGCCAAAGACTGCATAAGGGCACGGCACGTTTCTCTGAGTGATAAAGGACCTAACGTTACTTCATCTAATCATCATCTAAAATGTGCAAATTAGTTCCCTGATGAAGGCGAAGTAGGAAAGCATAGATGCTAAAGTTAGCCGCTAATGCTAGCGGCGCTAACGTCACACAGGATCGGATGTAGGCTTCAATGTACAAGTGGTACATAATACAGTTTGTTTAAGTGTTGTACTTATACAAGGTGTCACAATGCTTAATGAACTTAGTTATTTTCGGTTCTAAAGCTGTCCGGTCCGATGCCAAACTTCTCCTTAACTTCTTCCTGTTTATGTTTTGACATTACGGCAGCTCGCAGGCTGCTGCCTGAGCCTGTTCTGTTGTCTCCTACTACTAGTTAAGTATCTCCCCCTGCTGGTAGGATGTTTAATTGCTGCCCATACAGTCTTTGGTGCTGCCACATAGTGAAACTCATTGCTGTGCTGCCGGACTCACACTGCGCAACGCAACGGCTATATGATCGATAACAATTTCACGTGATCGACAATATTCTTAACGAGCAATGATCGATTAATCGATTAATTATGCCCATCCCTAGTGTTAGCATTAAGCTCCAGCTAACTAAAGCCGTGATCATACTATGGACGCAAACAGCTGTAGACATGGACGTTGACATCCTTCTATATCACACATGTGAAAAGGTCAAAGAGGAAACCTTGGAGTATGCTTCACAAGAATAAATCCAAGTATGGGAGTTAAGTGTATTTTCAGGAAAATATACATGTGCAGACAGTCAGGCCACACATTTTGGACCGTCCTATAGGGTCAGGGCTACATGAACATAGAAACCATGAATTGGATAAATCCCTTGATCTTTCATTCTATGATTGCCATCTTAGCTGTTTGCATCGGTGTCATTGTGTGCTGGTAATGCATTAATATCTCTCTACCTATCAGTCTGACAGACTTCCTGTTCCGTCTTTCTGAGCAGATCGTTGTATCGTAAATGCTGCACTGTATTCGCATGTGCCTGTATGTGTATGTATACATGTGCTTCCACTTACTTATTTCACCGCACATCCTCTGCTGAGGCAAGATGTTCTCTAGAGAATTGAGTTTGGGTCACAACCTTGCAGTCAGAACAGGAGATAGTTTTCACAGCCCAGCACCAAAACCCCTCTTGACTGTGTGTGTGTGAGTGTTTGTATGCGCGAGATGAGCTGAGTAGAGTGGAAGCAAAATACCCTGTGAGTGAGCTGTCAATCAATCTTCCTGCTGCAGTGTGCTGCCAGAGACAGCTGGAAAGGCAGTCAGCCTTCAAATAGAACATGACTGACACATTCATGCGCGGATCTCCCATGTAAACAGATCCAAAGTAGTCTAAAGAGTGGGCTACTGGTTAAGTGTCATTTAATCACCTGTGTCTGGGTGGTTAATAAGCAATTATCTTGTCAGGTCATAGCGAGGACATGTTTCATTTAACTCTATCCTAGTGGTGTTCCTCTAAACCGGCTTGTGTTGGGGCTGTCAGTCCATCTGTAAGCGATGGCAATGATGATGAAATCGTTGCAAGGTAAAAATTGCCAAGCACAGAGGACTATCTGACCTCCATTGTGATTCAGGCCACTGCCATTGCCTCTTTTGTCCGCATAATCAGTCCATGAAAAGTACTGGAACTCATAGCTGTACTAGAACTAGAACAATAGACAATAGGTCTGGAACAAGAACCAAAATGACTCGAACAAGAGCTTTGGTGGCTGTGTGTTGTGATTGCTGCTGTTGTGTGTCTCACCACTGCTATCCACAGCTCTTCTTCATGCCTTTTTTAGTGCAGCTGGAAGACTTTCAAATCTGTCATTGTTTACCTTCCTGTATTTGGCTTGGTACTCAGTGACCCGATGATGGCTAGCGGGGGCCTGCTCACTGGGCTTGTGGCCAGCCCGACATGGCCCAGCCCCTTACCCTCACACGGCCTTTATCTGCTGGAGCCAGCTGGGTGTCTGTGGAGCTGCAGATGGGAATGCAGAGAGTGCAAGGAGAAAAAGAGGCATCCATGGCAATGCATATTAGGAAGCCCATTAAATTGTTTTGGATGATGGCCAGGCAATAATAGCAATGAGTAGTAACTTTTTCTTTCAGCCTGTGTTCTCTGGACTGTGAAGCATTATGTATTATGTACCGCGTGAACTTTCTTATTATTGTGATCATGCTGCATGAAGCCTACAATAATGGCTGCAGCGTCAGAGTGCTTGGGGAAAAAAACATGTTCTTGCCTGCAGGGTCTCTCACCTTAAGATGTGGGGAAGCACCCACACCTTGAGCCAGCGGTCCCCAAAATCGAATGCATAATTCACAAGTCGAGCGAGCTGTCCTTGTTATTTCAGAACATAATTTGAAACATTGTCCTCAACTGCACCGTCTGTAAGCAGCACGCTGGATGCAGTCGGGGTTAAGGCTAGATGATATTCACAGCGTGTGCTAAGCCGAGCAGGGAGCGCCACATTGTGTAGCCCCCCGGGGGAGTGTGTGGGTCATTTCTCCTGGCAGACAGGACAGGTGTGTGTGTACAGAGACACAGTCTGCTGGCCCACCTGCCTTGAGGGCCCTGCTGTACCTGTAAACACTGCAGAGTTATGGGGTCCTCGCAACATGCTGGGGGCAAGTCCAGGTCAGCTGGGATGTATTTACGCGGCTCCGAGCGGGGCGGCCTTGTGTGCTCATGTGCGTGCACCCTTGTGTGGGTTTATGATTAGGGGCTGTAGTTAGGGCAAGAGACTGTGGAGACTGAATATGATTATTTAGACGTGGCGCAAATTTTAATCCGTGCCCGACTGTGTGTGTGTTTGTGTGTGTGTGTGTGTGTGTGTGTGTGTGTGTGTGTGTGTGTGTCTGCGTGTGTGTGTCTGCGTGTGTGTGTGTGTGTGTTGTGTCGGGCCACGTAGAAGCATCTGGTACAAACACAATCATGGCTCCAGCAGAATAGTCTGCAGATGTGTTTGTTTGTGTGTTTTGGCCCCACTGTCTGTATATGACTCTGGACCCAGCCGCCTGCAAGTAAGTCATTTTGCTTTTATGTGTATGTGTACTTTGCTTTGTTGTCTTGCATATGGCTTTTTGCTTGCAGCAGTAAGTGTACTTTCTTATCGACTTCAAGAATGGTTTTCTAGATAGTCGTGTGTGTGTGTTTGTCTGTGTGAGAGTGTGTGTGTGTGTGTGTGTGTGTGTGTGTGTGTGTAGCAGCTGCCCAGTCAGAGGCCAACCAGATGGACAGGATAATGACTATGATCAGACTTTATAAGAGTTACATTCCTTAATGAGGGACATTGTGGTTAATTCATATGCCTCTAACAAAGCTCGCATCATACCACATAATTAACACATCGACTGTGACCGACTCATAAATATACATCAACGAAGTCTATTTAGGAGTCAAGCATAATGCGCAGCTGTCGACGGCGGAGTGAGCAGGCTGCGTGGTGGCAAGCTGACAGAAGGTGGGAAGGATTTGACTTTTTTGACTTTCTCTTTCTTTGTCTTATCTCCTGTTGGTCTGTCCATTCAGCTGGTGGCTGAGGTGAGGTGAGGCGAGGTGAGCAGAGGCGTTTTTCCAGAGTGAAACGATGTGGCCCCTATGCTGCTCTCTGACTCTGTTGGCCCTCAGCTTGGGATCATGTGAGACGCTGACCTCAGAGCAAGGTAAGTTCACTCTTCCACGCATGTTTATCCCATTAGTTTTTATGCATGGTTAAAAAAAAGGGTTATTCTTAACCAACCAAATGTCTTGCTTTAAAGGTGCACTATGTACATTTTGGTGTCTTCAGAGAAGGGAACATTTTCTAAGGTATATTCTCATAACCAAATAAACAGACTGTCCCAAGAAGAAAATGTGATCCCTGGAACACTGTTTGAAGTTAGAAAGCTTACTGAAAAGTAACTGTTTCAGTGTCGTTTTTTACAGAAGCAGGGCCCACAGTTTGGTTTAAAACATATTCTAGTCTTACGTTTGGTTCCAGGTTCCTCAAAATAATTTTGTTTTGATTTATAATAGAATTATTCAACAACAAGAATTACATGTAGAAACAATATGCTTTGTAAACCAACTGCAGGCTCTGTGAATGTAAATAAATCCCCCTCCTCTGAAACTGCATAGTACACCTTTATGAAAAGGAATATACAGTTTGATATACAGTATATTTATATGCCCTCATTTGCTTTGTTGCCAAGAGTTGAGAAAATGGATACCAGCGAGTTAGCATAGCATCGGAAATGGGGGAAAATAGCAAGGCTGGCAATGTAACAAAACCAGCACCTATAAAGCTAGCTACATTAGGGAACTTAGGGAGTTTAGGATTGCTGGCTGGAGTCAACACTGGTTGACCGACCGGTGACCTAGTTGCAGCTTTTTACCTCTGCTCCATTAATGCTGCTAACCTAAGCTAGCAAGCTGCTGGCTGTGGCTTCCTATTGACCTTAAATGTATGAGAGCAGTATTGGTATACAACTGCTTTAACAAAAGTGAGATTTACAATGATATTAAAAAGAACATGTATTCCAATTCGATGTACCTAATAAAAACACTGCATCACATTTATTGCCACTGTGAAGTTCTAATAAGCCCCTTCATTCATCCAACTTTACTTCTGCCTACTCCCAAAGCTGTGAGTAGAAATGCTAAATGGTAAAAGGCCACAAGAAATAACTAATTGCTCTCGACAAACTGCTTCTCATGAAAGTCCTTACATTTCCATTTAAATGCTAAGGAGACAAAGTTACAAAACCATTAGAGCGGTTATAACTGAGAGTTAAAAAAACAACTTTGGAACCTTTCTGAGTTTGATGGATCTTTGTCTGTCTGTCATCTATGTGTGTGCGTGTGTGTGTGTGTGTGTGTGTGTGTGTGTGTGTATATGCCCTGTATGTGTGGTTGGGCCCGAGGCTACAATGAAGACGGACTGTAATTACAGCGTATGTCCATTGCAGGCCTGTGGCTGTTGGTTGCAGTCTGGTTTAGTGGTTCTGGTGAGGAGGCGTGTGTGTTTACCATGTGTGGTCGTGTACCTCTTCATGCGCCAGCTATCATTTTGAGTTTCTGCCATATTTGCTACACCGAAACCAAATGTTTTATGACTTTGAATCCGCCCATATAATAAAGACGATGTTGTAAGCTCGTTGAAATGCCAGGTTATTTGTCTGTTGCAGAGAATGTGTGCAGGTCTTTCCATTTGTATCAAGGTGTGGTCCCTCTTGGGAGACCCTAGATGGATCTTTTTCAGATGAGAGTCAGCTTGAAGTTCCCCTGAGTCTTCTTCCCCAGCGGATGGAAGAAAAGTGCTTAATGGTGCAGCAATAGCACACACACACACACACACACACACACACACACACACACACACACACACACACACACACACACACACTACTATCCCTATGACTCATCCAAGCCACTGCTCACTGGTAATTTGCTGACATTACGGCAAGAGAGCGGGGTTTAAGTAAAACTAGTGTTGAAGGGTTGAGCTGGATGATTGCATACTGGAGTATCAGCCAGAGAGACTAGTCCCCATAGAGTTGAATTAAACTGCTTAAACCTTTGCCTTTCGGTGAAGTGTTGCTGATGTGTGTGTGTGTTCTTTGTGCACCACAAACGCTACGCTTAAGTAATGGATGTATGTATTGATCTGACTCAGTTTGCCACTGTCTACGAGCTACAGTAAATGTTTCCTGGTGCCAAGGAATTGTAGTGGTAATGGGTTTATTTGCACAGAAACAGGAGGCAGAGACAAGAAACCGCCTGCAGCTAAATGGATGTACATTATGGTGCCAGGTTATAAGAGGATACAAGTTGAGTTTTTTTTTTGTGGTTGGGATGAAATATATTAAACTGGATGTATTACTTGCCACTACACGGATATGCTGATAATGATTACACGCTGCTGATAGTTGTTATTGTATGTACGTAAATTGAATGAGAATTTGTTGTTGCTATTTAAGGACTTATTTACTTTCTTCACGTAATGCTATGCCTGTGGTACAAGGATGAGACAGGACACATCATAAGGAATTAACTGCTTAAGCGTACACCAGTGAAATGTCAGTTAACTGTGTTTGTATTCATAAAAGGGGGAGAGTGGCGGAACTACTTAAATTAATCTGTCAAATATTTTCACAGTCAGTAGATGATTTTGTGTTTGCTACCATGAGCTTGCCCTGTCACATAACATACGGACGGTCAACGAATCTAGTGTTGATAAAAAAATATTGGTTTGTGAAGCTTTAAATAATGGATGTCGTGGTTAAAAGTGATAATACTAAGGCCATGATCATGTCATCTATTCCGCCATACATCTACATCATCTGCATCTATATTTTAGAGAGATCGTGACAGACCCTTTGCCCGAAAAAAAAGTTAAGAAGCCACATGTACTTCATCTCCACTGCTGAATGGGCAATGCTTGACGGCTAACCCTCAAGGGTGTGACAAGGGCTAGTGTGTGTAGTCTAGAACAGGCAGTGTCTGACTGTCACTGGCAAGAGATGAACTTGAGGAAAATATAACTGCTCCAGGGTTTTCTGCTTCATGAATGAACCTGCCCTGTGATGTATCTGCTCTACAGAAAGAAATGTGCATTGGGAGGTTCGTCGGAACTGCGTGAAATGAAGCCTAACAAGCGTGCAATGACTTTGGGAAAAACCATTAACTTAGTAAAGTAGTGTTGTTTTAACTGTCAAGACTGCACGGTGCAACAACAAATGACCAACAAGTGACAAATGTGATGAGAAAAATTATTTTTAAAATGTTTTTAAATTAATGTTGTTTCCTTTCTCTCTAATCCAGCCTCACTTTCCAACATGTATATGAGCGGTTTTGAACACACACAAACATCAAGGATGCCAAACAAAACAATCTCATATGAGACGTGTACAGACTTCTGCGTCTCCTGTCCAAGTTTATCGTTGTAGACAATGTTGAAAATGTGTGTGTCATCAGTGGAGTCTGTGTGTGTGTGTGTGAGAGTGGATTCAATGTGGCCCAGAGGCCTATACGGGGAAAAGGAGTGAGCTCATCTCTCTGAAGTGCACCGTTTCAAGTCTTTCCACTACTCTGTCTGTATTGCAATTTTATCTCTGGAAAATAACCAAGAATGTTCTGTCATTCGGCCGAGAGGGCAAGTGAGACACACACACACACACACACACGCACACACACACACACACACACACACACACACACACTCTCTCTCTCCTTCTGCCTCAATCCCTCTTTTATCTTTATCTTCCCCTCAGTTTGTCATTTTCCCCCCATTCTCATTTTAGCCACACATTGGCCACACTGAATCACTGCATTGAATCATCTACTACATTACCCAGCGTACCCCTTTCCCATCCCAGACTTTCCTTTTGAGTCTGACTTTCTTTCCGCTGATCAGCAGCCCAGTCCAATTATCTTGGAATGCCACGTTGTAAAGCACATTCAATAACTTCCATGCTCTCTCTCTCTCTCTCTCTCTCTCTCTCTCTCTCTCTCTCTCTCTCTCTCTCTCTCTCACACACTCTCTCTCTCACTCTCTCTCTCTCTCTCTCTCTCTCTCTCTCTCTTACTGCAAACAACACAGCACACACACTCTGACGCTTGCAAACGTCTGACCTATTCTCCCTAATGAAAGCACTCTGCCAAGTATTTTCTGCGACGAAAACAGAATTAAAACCCACAGGGCAGTTGGTTTCAGTGGACCCCAGCAACAGCAAGGCACTATAGTAGATAAGGCCATTGATTTTTAAAACTTCTGAAGGTTGTTTACTATCACTCGCAATGGAAGAAAGGTCACACATTACTTATTTAACTTGGATACAGTGGAAGGCCAGCTAGAGTTTAGCAGACCAAATGCACATACATTTTACTTTGTCATAATGGATGCCTGACTGTTAAATATTTGTCCATAGACTGGCGTGACATACTATAATAATCATCCTTTAGGCTTATCCTTTCCAGACACTTTTTTACTAGCAAGTCTGCAAACATCAAAAAGTAGTGTTTCACTTCTCTAACAAACTCAGATGTCCTGATTTTTTTTTTCGATTTCTTCTTTGGCAAGCTGTAGCCTTGAGGGAACTCTCACAGAAGTGTTCTCCACGAGTGCCAGTGTAGGATCATTACCTGCTTTGGCACGACTCATCAAAGAGGAAGTGAACCCAGCCAAAACCATCCAATCTTTTTTTACAGCTATCATGCAGCTATACTAGCAGGATCTTGGAGTAGCATACTCATACTATTTGCTAATTAGCTTGTCAACAAGCAAACACGCTCCTTTGATCACAGCTGGAGAGGAAATGGAGTTCAAGTTCTGCGGTGTTACCTTGGCCAAAGTGCCCGAGTATGCATTGGTCCACTAAAATATAATCCATCCTCATGGAGTTATGAAGAAATTACATGTTCCTCCAGTGAGGGAGAGCAAAACGCCTGGTGCTTTTTACAAGGTATTTGGATTCGAATCTCTATTACAACTGCCATTTTCTCCTCAAATCCTCCACCCCAGCTTTAATGCACAGCTTTAAATGTTTTAAAGTTGTTACCAATTTGACTTTCTCCATTTGCAAAAAAAGATCATATCGCGTATAACCTGGTCTTCTGATGAGTGTTGCATGGTTAAAGAAAGAGTAATATTAATAATTGCCAGCGAACTTGGTTAGGGTAAGGGTTGCAATTTGAATTCAGTGACTATACTCTACATTGTGAGGTTGTTAACTCAACTTTAATCGGCCTGGCTTTGGCTTAGCTCAGCCTCATCTGTTTTTTTTCCCTCTTCAGTTATGCTTCGTCAGCCTTTCCCCCTCGCCTCCCACATGGATGCAAAATTTGGGCACGTAATTTCCTTACTCAGCTCCGATACGAGAGAGTTTTGGACATTGCCACTATTCTGGCAGATGTCAAAGAAGTTAATTTGCTGAGCAAGATATTTCCACCCGCTCTTTTTTCTAAACGTGAGGTCCTTGTTGCCTCTTAAAGTGACTAATCAATATCCTTGTGTTAACAATTACGTGACAATGTATAATGTGAACGGAGTCAGTAATAGTGACAAACCACCGCAAGAGAATCATCGACCAACTGCTGCTCTATATACGGAACGTTTTAGCATCACAGCTTGTTTTTTTGGTTTTATGGTTAGCAGCTTTACACGTTTGGTTCCATTTCACCATTGTATCTTACTCACTTTAGCCAGAGCAGGCAGTTGTTTAGAGTTGAAAAGTGGGTACCTGCTCAGCAACACCTGCTCAGCACCAAAGCACATTTAAAACAACTTTTTTCATGAGGTGGCCAGAGACACCACTCAGAAATGAATGCTAATATATTTTACTTAGCTGGTCTTGGGGTGCGTTCACACTTGCTTTGTTTAGTGTGGTTGAATTAGACTCTGGAGCACTTCTGATACAAACTAAATCTGGTACGGTTTGTTTGGGGTGAGAACATGATGTGCCCTTGTTCTACACAACTGGGGGAAGCATTGTAACCAGGTCCGGACACCTGCTGCTGAAACTCGTTTTTAGACTGTACCGTATGCCTAAAGTGATACATGCAAACAATGTACTAATCGATGACTTGGCCCCCCCATTGTGATATTGGAATGTGGCGCCAAGGTCTGCTCTTCTTTTACTTTTTTTTTTGACTTCCTGGAGTTTCCCACTTGGAAAATCTCATACATTTTTTTAGAGAAGTTTCCTCGTGCATCAAACATTTGGTCCAAAATACTACAGGGTGAACCCGAACCGATCATAAGGCAAACATTCGAAAATTGTAACAAATGGAGACAGAGCAAACAAACTACTGGTGTGAAAATAGCCTTAGTTAACATCACCTCAGAAAAATACAAGATATGGCCTCATGAGTCTTAGTCTGGGTGTCGAGGGCAACTTGCAAGTTTTCATGTGACACCTCTCTCCCCTACCATTCCTTTCTCTTCACTTTCCCCCTTATGTGCTCTCTTTTGTACGTTCCAGCTCCCCTCTCCACCTTGTCATGTCTTCTCTTGCCTATGACTTTTCTCCTGACAAGGCCTTCATCTTGTTTCTGTCTGATGGGAACGGGGCAGTGATGAACATTAAAACAACAACAACAAAACTGAACAAATAAATTGTTAGCACCCACAAATTGTAGATCTTACCATGTCTTGACTTCGGCTACCCGAGATGGGCAGTTATGGAGATAAGCATTATAGGATGTGCTAGTGAATACGTCTTCCTTTTTAAAAAGCAGCCGTGTCTTTGTGAGGCTGTAGACAGTTTCCTTTTGTGCTGAGTTAGCAGATAAGGTTTCAGGATGGACCCGTCAAGTTATAAATACAGCTGTGTGTGCTTGAGTTAGAGAGACAGAGAAAGACTTTGAGAGAAAAAGGATGAAAGAGTGAGCGACTGCATCAGGGGACTCAGAAGACTCTCAACTTGCGATACTTTCTACTACTACCTACAGTATGTGTGACAGTTACTTTGTTCGGGAGTCATATTCAATACAGGACATTTTCTTGACTTTTCATCTCAGGTCTCTCACAGCGTCCCACAAAAGCACTTCTTTTTTTCCAGACCTTGGTTTGTACTTGTAGACAACAATAAGAGAATGACACACTGCGAAAGCAGACTGGCTGGAATGTGCTGTGCTTTGGAACCCTCTTTTGTTTTCTAGAAACCAATATGAGCAGAAGCCAAGGAGTTTGCTAACTGATGAACTGGATAACTAAACATTTGATTTAGTTATTGTCTTGGGCCGGCTTCCGTGAAATTAAATTCTCGAGTCTTAATTAAAGTCAGTTGGATGATATTTTAACAATTGTATCAGGCCCCCTTGCCTCCTCGTCTTTGGATCCAACTCCAGCCTGAGTAAACCTTGAAACAATGTGCTGCATGCTTCAAGGCATCTCCATGTGGCACACTTTGTTTCATCAGAAAGTTCTCAACAATTTCATCACCCGGAATCCATATAAAAACATTACTTTAATTTGAAGCGCATTATTACCTGATTTTCCTTTAGGCTTTTGGCTTCTCCTTATTGATAGCAACAATCGATAGGAACTTTCAAACGATTCCTACAACTGCATCAGCACGGTTCTTACTTTTATTACTGCATACACAATTGATAGTCTCACACAGCCAGTCTAGGAAAGGTGATAAAAACAGAACAAAATCGCTCTAATCTGGTCCACATGGACATTGCTTTATTGCTTCAGTGTGGGACTGTGCGTGGGGCAGCATTGAATGAGGTTAGATTAAAATATCTAACCTTTAGCTGTGTCATAAGGCACACACCTTAATGATGAATATTACCGACAGCAACAGAGCCCAGAGAAAATGATTAGGTTTTAATGTTAGTTAAAGCGGGGCACCACCTGCTTCCAGATTCTCTGCAGTCATAGTAAAAAATAAAAATTGAAAAAAAAAAAACCTGCCCTGTAGAACGTCTTCCTCAGGGCCTTGTTCACTGGTCCCAAAGAGATCAATTAACTGTGGATCACATTGATTTCTCAGGCTCCATTTTCTACCTGTACAAGCCCGCTTCTTTTTTACACATCTGCCCCCTGTAGTGCTGACAGGCAACACTCTTCTCTGTAACCTCCCATGACAGAGTGAGAACATATCCATCAGAGAGAGGCTACCAACCACGGACAAGCTTGGTGCTAGACAACCTGTCAGACCAGAGCTGTGTTCCTCTCAGCACACGCTTTGCCCCTCATTTCATCTCACTCTCCGGATTCTGCTATCTTTTCTTTTCTTGTTTCTGGCTCTCTATCAACCCCGACCAAATTCCCCCATCACTTTCTTCCAGATCAATATTGCTTGTGCTCTCAAATGAATGTATGTTTGAAATAGCTTCTTCTCTCTCTCTCTCTCTCTCTCTCTCTCTCTCTCTCTCTCTCTCTCTCTCTCTCTCTCTCTCTCAAACTCTTTCCATTTTACCAGGCAGTAACTTTGAACGGACACAATTGGGATAACATCTCCAAAGGCACTCCTTGACATCCCATGAATGCTTTACAGTTTTTTTCGATCGCTAAACCACAGTGGGCACAACTGTAGCTCAATGTGCAAAACTCTAACTACAGTCTGCACTACCAACAGTCATTGGAGCTGAACAGTTCACTTCACCTGCAAAACAGGTTCAGTGCAGCAAACACTATATGAACCAGCCTCATTGAGATAACACACACTGTATCTCAGAACCTGCTCAGTACAAACACTAGCATCAAACCCCAATACACAAATTACAAACTTTTAATCTTTACAGTTTGAATAATATGAGTTATTTCACACAAATTAGATAATATTTTCTTTGATGAAAGGGTGAAATTATTTCACATGAAATTGTTTATTTTATAACATACAATTTTTTTTTAGGAAAACAAAAAGAAATGAAAATCAGAAGTTTACTTCAATAGAAACATATTTTGTATATTTTATTGAAAACATTTTCAAATGTAGTATTTATCTGTGTAAATATCCTAAAATTGTAATACAGAAATCAATTCCTGTAATGTTGTCATTTACTGTAAGGATGCAACTCTAAGCTGTTTGTTTGCTGGAAAATTCGTATTACAGATGCAACTTTAGATTTTTGCAGATTGGGTTGCACTCTCAACCCTGCCTCTCTCAATGAGAGACCATGATTCACAACAGGGTCTATCAGTGTTGCCCTTATTGTATTTCATCAGACATTACAGCTCTATGTCTTCCTCCACACATCCACACTCTCACTGCCACTCTTCTACCTCCAACAACCTGTCTTCCTGGGTCCATTTCCAAAAAAATATATATTTTTGAGCTTTCCCTTTATACTGTATATATGTTCACTAACAAGTCTAAACAAGACATCTTAGTGTTTCAGTTGAAATTGCAATCCGCAGTGTTTGAAAGGGATTCATTCTGTTTTGAATGTGTGGTTTATAGTTGTGGCAGCAGTGTGTTAGCATTTGAAAAAAGTGCTGGAAATCCACAGAGTTTTGCAGGCTGTGGTTAAGCCATGAGATAGGTGTGTAGAGTTTTGAAAGTTGTGTATAAGCAATGAAAAACGAGGTAAAACGAGCTACAGTTTGGTCCGAATGAACCGCTGCTCTGCATACTGTTGTTAGAGTTTTGCACTTGTCGTTCCAGTTGTGCCCACTGTGGTTTAGCAATCGTAAAAAACTGTAATATATAGTACCTTTAAGTTGTTTTTTTTCCTCACATAACCCTTGTTCTCCTCTCTCTGCAGTTGTACAATGCCCGCCCTTACAAGTGGATGAGTGGAAGTTTCCTCAGACGACCAGGCAAAATATCACAGGTAAAAAAACAAAACACAAAATGGCTCAAATGCTTAAAACCTTCTCCTAAGTTTGTTTGTGTTTATCTGGGCGCTGATAAATGCTACTTGTTGTTGTCAGGTTTTAATCTGGTGAGGCGCTTCTCCCTGCTGAAGAGCGCAGAAGTCAAAAAGATCCGCAACTCTCGAGGCCCCCTCATCCTACGCCTGGGCAAGACTGCACTCCTACGGCCCACAGAGTAAGTTTGCCATGCACCTTTCTCACTTTTTTTTCTTTCTTTTTTCCAGCACCTACAATGCATTACAGGAAGATGAATGATATATTTCTGTAGGCCTATGTCAGTAGAAGAAAAGAGGAAGGCAGAGAGACTGTACACCCTACGGCTAATTAGCCTCTCTGAACCCTCCTCACTTAGCATGTCAGCGCTGTCCAATGGCTGAATGTGTAAGAAAAAAAAAAAGGCAGACACTACATTTCCAGAAATACCCACTTCATTTCCCTCACCACTCTGACATTGGCTTGTAAAAAAACCAAACCATAACAGCCTCTTGGTTTTTCGGTTGTGACCGCAATTACTTCATTGTAAGCAATTGTCATATTGAAATGTCTGGCCTTTTTTGCCTAGTCACGAAATCATAGGAGCGATGCCTTAATTAGTTGACACGACGCTGTCGCCAGTTAGAGAATTAAAGAGTTACAAGGGTGTGAATTTTAATAGCATTGCATTTCAAAAGCCTGAGCGTGTTCCAAAAATGTTTTGCTGGGAGATGAGACCTGGAGCCATAAAATCATAGAGCTAGGCTTCCTTCCACATGCAGCTTGACACGTTTTAATTATGCTTTCCTGGGTTGTTCATGTTGTTATTAGTTACGCAGTAGCTGGGTGTACATTTTGTTTGGAAATCGCATGACAAGTGCTTATTAATCTTATGTGTATGTTTTTTTGTCTTTTTTTTCTTCTTCTTGTGCAGTTTTCCGCAGAACTTGCTAACTGGGTCAGCCTGGAGTATTTTATCACTCTGTCCAGCAATGTGAGCTCTGCTTGCCTGAAGGGGCCCGATAAATCTGTTTGCAAAACAGTCCGTTTCGTTTGAGACGTTTTGTTCTCAAAATGTCACATATATTGTTTGTCACAGACTGAGAGAGAGTAGTTGTAGTTGGTGGGGGTGGGGGGAGACAAGAAAACAAACTGTCACTTCTCAGGAAATCAGTGTCTTTGGAGCCAAAGAGGGAAATCCAAGATGTTTTTGTTTTGCCTCTAACCATACAGCACTGAGAGAGAGAGACAGAGAGAGAGAGAGAGAGAGAGAGAGAGAGAGAGAGAGAGAATGTGAACTTTATTCTCCATCTGCTGATTTTTTAACAAAAGGCTTGCTGTCAGTTTTGCTACCTGTGTGACTTCTGTTTAGCTCCTACGGAGAATAATCAATGTTAGCACATCAGCCTTGCCTGTCGGCTCCCTGTCATTCCGCATCTCTCTGTACATGGAACTGTCACTGTCTTCTGTACAAAATGACTAAACAGCTTGTGTTGAGTGTGCCTTCTTGCCCTTGAGGAGAAGTCGATGGGTGAGATGAATGTCTATTGCAGCATCAGTTGGTCATATAAGTTCCCATTCTATAATTGTTTTCTTTTACTTTTGTTTTTACTTTGTGTCCACTTCAACTGGTTGTATGCAAGGTTCTCAGGCATTTAGAAAAGAGGAGCGGAGGCGGAGGACAGATGGGCTATTAAGGGATGTAGTGAGCTGAGGGGTTAAAGGTTTAAATCCAGCCAATAAGTGAACGCATCAGAACAAACCCCCAGGCTTGTTCTATTGCTTTGTCTCTCAGTAACAATATAAGTGTGTGTGTGTGTGTGTGTGTGTGTGTGTGTGTTCTTGTACCGTTGTCTTTGTGAGGACAAATTTAACCTGTTTACCATTGGAGTGAGGACATTTTAGTTTAGTTTAGTTAAATTTTTTCGTCACATACACAATTGCACAGAGCAACGCGTAGTGAAATGATTATGTACCAGCCCGGCTATAAATCAGCTATATAAAGTGCAAGATTATAATAAGAATGGGTGGTAATTAGGTGGTGGGCTAAGTGACGTGTGTGTGTGTGTGTGTGTGGTGTGTGGCAAACCATGTGTGTGCCTACATGTGTGTGTGATGGCGAGCTTGCTGTTGTGACATCTTACATAAGATTTCACCTCATTTCTTTCCCGTATCCCATAGTGTAAGTTATATTTAGGAAACTGTAAAACTCCCATCCAGTAGTGGCTGCCTGTCACTCAAGCAGCTTTTTATAATTCATCGCCGGGGACGTTGACTGAAGTGTGAGACATGTTCACAGTAATTGGAAAGTAGCGTTTTTGCTTTGTATCAGGGGCTAATCCATTCAGCTAATCCAAGCTATCACAGATGACAGCCAGATGAAGCCTCTCTTAGTCATTTGATATCAGTCGAAATGGGCACCAGTCACAGCTGGTCACACACACATTTTAATTTCGGCAAAATATGTTTTGATGGCTTTCCTAGCTACAGTGTATAGGAGAGAGGGGGAAGCAATGATAGTCGGGCATGAGGCCAAGATGACAGCTATGCATGCCAGGAATTAAACGCATTTAATGAATTCACAAAACAAACAAAAAAACAAACGTTTGTTTACACATGAAGCATTTTCCCGCTCTTCTCTTCCTGGAATGACTTATTACGGAATACTGTACAGTTCATTTCTATAGCAAGATCAAAATAAATGTAAGCAAACAAAGATAGAGAGTGCAAAGATGCAGTGCTATTAGTGCTCTTGAAATGTGTCTGTGAGAAATAGAGATTGTAAAAGGCAGACCATGGAGGAGATGAATAAAAGAAATGCCATACAAAGATATTGCAGAAGGGAGATGAGTCCTACTACCAAGGCTAACTACGCGGTAAAGAGAGCCTGTCAGAAATCAATGCATTACCCATAATAAAATGACTGCTGTGTTTTTGAACTGCTTTTGTATAATTTATAGCAACCTTCATCGACTCAGGGGGTTGTTTTCTGGGGTGTACATGTTCTTTTTTCTTAATATATTTTCTTAATCAAACCAGGGTGCCGGTCTTGACCTTGGAGCTGCTATGACCATAGTGTTGTGCATCTCAACTGCAATTGTGCAATTGGCTGCACAAGAACACTCTTTTTTAGCCTTGCTATAGGCATAGCTGTAGGGAGATCATTCTAAGACTCTGTTCCGAGGTGAACATCAAAAACAGCTTTTGCTTGGCAAGCCAAGACCAAGCTTTAGCTGGTGCACACATTAATCTTCCCCTCATGATTAATTGTAACTTTTGTATATGACTAAATAATAGAAAAAACATAGCCTACTGACATTTTGATCAGCCATAGCTTTACTTTGGGTCTAGCTAATTAGCCAATGCTAGCCTCCTAACATGCTTAAAGGTGCTATGAGGAACTTTCAAATATTTCTGAAACAGACTAATTTTCTCTCTGATGATCATAAATGACATGTAACAGCAAATGAGACCATCAGTGCAAAGAACGCTTTTTTATATGGTTTTTCTTAATGCCATTGTCATTGGTAAGTTCAACTGCCATATTAAAAACACTATCGCTTTTGTCCAAAAGCTGAAAGTTCCACGGACAACCTTTAACTAACATGAGGAAAGTGGTTAACATTGTACTCTCCCCAGCCTGTTTATGTTATCATTGCAAGTATGTTAGCATGCTAATATTAGCATTTAGCTCAAATCACTGTTCTTAAATGCCCCCTCACAGAGCGACAAGCATGGCTGTAGACTAGCCCTGTTTTGTCGAGTGAATCAAGTTCTGCTCAGGGCTCCAAACAGGCTAGGGTCAGTGCTAACAATGGCGATATGAACAATGGTGCGTCATCATCAACAGTACAGATGCTCCTATATCAAAAGTACAAGTTTTACGTATAGTTCTTAAGGTTGGTGCGATTGTCTGTGCAGCACAAGTTCTGCACATATTTTTAAAATAAAGATGGCCATATAGAAAAAATATAGCCATGTAGAAAATAAATTCACCTTGAAAGAACCTTTGGCCAATGTAGTTTGTGCAAGTATATTCTCTTTTATGTGTCAACTTTGAGATGGTTAGAATTCCTTTCATTCTGGTTTGTATAATGCATTCAGGGATACAAACCCACTCCACTGAAAGAAATTGATTCCCGCACAGTAAGGCCCTCGAACACCTCTCCAGGTGATATTCCCATCTTAAACCAGAGATCTGCTTTCTCAGCATTATATTTCCTCTCCTGCTTTTCCCCCTGTGCCTCTCTGGCTCCCGATGACTTTCTTCAAGATCTCTTCTAAAAAAACTAAAACAAAAAAAAAACAAGGAAAGCAAAAGTAAGTTTTTCTCAGAGTTCGTAGAGGCTAGATCTGAATCGGTCTGGCCCATACTGAGTGATTTATCTCCCCATTGCTTCTGTTGTGCGTGTGTGTGTGCGTGTGTGTGTGTGTGTGTTTGTCTGTGGGGCTTGTGTGTTTCCAGGACTCTGAATGTAATAGTCTTATAGGTGAAGCACCTCCAACTTAAAAAGTCAATAGGCTGAACTTGTTATTGATTTGTGCCTTGCAGCTCATGTCACTAATCGACAGCAGAACATCTCTGTTCTCAACATTGAGGTCTAAATTTCTTTCTTTCTTTCTTTCTTTCTTTCTTTCTTTCTTTCTTTCTTTCTTTCTTTCTTTCTTTCTTTCTTTCTTTCTTTCTTTCTTTCTTTCTTTCTTTCTTTCTTTCTTTCTTTCTTTCTTGTCTCTCAATGCATGTTTGTACTTTACCCAGAAATTCTTGCTCCCTCAGTTTTCCCTCTCTCTCTCTCTCGCTCTCTCTCTCTGTCTCAAGGTCTCCAACGCTTTCTTCTCCTCCTCACCTTTTCTACTACTCATCCTCTCTTTGTTTTGACGTCCTGTAGTTGGCTGTTTTCCCTTGGATCTTCCCTCAGTCATAAATCACTGTCACCCCACTTCTAGGAGAGGGAAACCAGCTGCCAGCATCAACAATTATGTGTGTGTGTGTGTGTGTGTGTGTGTGTGTGTGTGTGTGTGTGTGTGTGCGTGTGTGTGTGTGTGTGCGTGAGCAAAGAAAGAGAGAGAGAGAGAGAATTCAAAAGACCAGGAGAGAATACTTCAAAGTGAACAACCATTTCACCGGCGTGTTTGTGAACCCTTCATCTCTCAATACACATATACACTCATCCATACTGTGAATATTTGTGTGTGTGAGTGTGTTTGTGTATGTGTGTGTGAGAGAGTGCGTTTGTGTGTGTGTGTGTGTCTGTGTGTGTGTGTGTGTGTGTGTGTGTGTGTGTGTGTGTGTGTGTATTTGTGTGCTTGAATGCCCTTGACCAAAACTGAGAGATGAGGCTTGCCGGACTGTATCTGCTATGAAAATAGATGCCAGAGGGTTACACACAGCCGGCTTTGCATTGAACTGACGGCTACAGGTCACTCAATGTGGGGAGACGAGGTAGGAGGGGAAAAATAAGTGGGGGAAAAAGCACAAATATAATATGGACAACTGCATTTATGTTAAATATACACAACATATAAACGTATACCTAACCACATATGCACTTACACGCTATTGCACCTACATGTGTCCCCTTACCTACACCATGTGCACAGACATGTCCAACTGCTGGAGTATTTTTCATAGAAAGACTGGTCTGGTTTGTGTTAGCTAGGAGGATGGAAAAAATGTTTTTGAGCCATCTGCTCTAATGAGGAGGAATGTGCCTACCGGTAATTCTTAAGTCTCTTTATCCAAATGTCGTATAGTTCTAGCCCTAATTTGGCCTACAAGGCTGCAGTGTGGCATCAGCAAGGTTTTGTGTTCAGAATTGGAGGGTGTGTGAACCCCACAGCTCCATTGGGAGAGTGAGGGGGGGGGGGGGGGGGCATCGTATGCAGTCACTGGGGCTAAGCTACTTCTCTAAAGGTCAGTCAATACTTCCAGACCATTATGCTGTATGCTCTGGAGTTATTTAAAGGTAGCTCTGATAGAGCGTTTCTTAAGCAATGCAATAAAGTCACAGGTGATTACTTTTTCTATGGAGAATTTAGTAAAAGTACATTTTTCAGAGAGTAGGACAACTTGCTTGACATTGTTCATCAATTGCTCAATGAGGTATTTTTATTTCGGGCTGCTATGGCAGGAGCAACTAAACCTACATCTGTAACAACAGAAAAGGAATAGGAAGAAGTGGATTAGGCGGTGTCATTTTTTGTCATTCTGTCCGGGTAAATGCCCACTGTGTTAAAGGTGGAGTCAGTGATTCTGGAGAATGCTTGTGGTCAAAATCCGTGAATGATCTGCTACCTGTATGTACTTTGTGTGTGCTGAAGAAAAAAAATTAATGTTAATACACAGCCTAAGCTCTGTAAACGGAAATGTTGCTAGTTATGGTGGCCCCATTTGTTTACATAAACAGGGCTGTTTACAGAGCATAGGCTGTGTATTAACACCAGATTTTTATTTTTTTTTCACAGTATGGACAGGTAGCAGATCGTGAGGAGACATTCACGGATTTTTTACAAAGAGGGATTTTGACCACCAAGTGTTCTCCAGATGAGTCACCATTGATATTCTAAACTGACCTCGATGTTTCCCTGTAAACTCTTCCGTGCTTCTTATTTTAACAGCTGACAGACACATATCTAGGCGACCCCTCTTTACTTGCTGTGTGTATTCCAGTCAGGTGTTCCCACACGGCTTGCCCGAGGAGTTCACCCTGGTCTTCACCCTGGCGTTCAAGAAATCGGCCCTGAGGGACACCATCTACCTCTTCCAGATCTCCGATGAGCAGGGATACCCACAGGTGCGGCTTCCCTCTTCCTCCCCCCCCCCCCCAGTCATCCATTTCCCCCCTTTCGATTTATTTTCTCCCGTGACACCTTTTCAATTCTCTCTCCTCCTTTTCATCCCACGCGTCTTTTGTGCTCTCTTGTTCTTCAACTGATCCCCCCCTCTCTCTCTTTCTGTCCGTCTATGTCTCTCTTCCCTCGATCATCTCCCGCTCTCCTCTTTCACTTGCCTTCATTGTTATTCACGTGTGTTCCATGATGAAGCGTTGGAGTCCCTCAGAGTCCCCCATAATCACTTGGAGTCTGGGGCCAGATTTAAATACTCAATGTGTATGATGGATGAAGGCCATGCCGCCTCATTAGGGTGTGATTGATTGGCCGTACGGCTTGCGTTTGGTAATTAATATGTCATCCGCCTTTACCTCATCCCTGCGACTGTGTTCTACTACAGCTTTGTTAGGTGGTGTACAGCGTGTACATATTACTCTTGGTCAGAGCCACTGCCAGTCAGACAACTGCATTTTTCTCACGTAGCTACTGTAGTATTGCATGCATTGTTGGGTGTTTAAAAGGACAACTATGTAACCTCTGGTGTGTCAGACAAGTTAACATTTTCTAAGGTATATTTTTTTTTACTGAATAAACAAACTTTCGTCACAGGAAAATTGGATCTGTATAAAACCGTTTGAAGTCAGAAAGCTACCTTAAAGTGACTGTTATACCGTGTTGTATATTCTTGTCCTACTTCTGGTTCACGATGCCTCAAAATAATGTTGTTTTGATTAATGACGATATATTTATTCAAAACTTCATGCACAGAAACATATGTTCGTCAACTAACTGAAGGCTCTGCCAATGTTAACAAATCTCCCTCCCCTGAATTTGCATAATGAACCTTTAATAAGTACTTATGCATATTATTGTATCCTTTCTCTCTCTCTCTCTCTCTCTCTCTCTCTCTCTCTCTCTCTCTCTCTCTCTCTCTCTCTTTGTACCCTCTTCTCCTCTTTTTGTCTCCTAACCCCTCACAACCCTTACGCCTTAAAAAAAAACAGCTCTCTTTTGAACTCAACGGCCCGGATGGCACCTTGTCCCTGCGTACTAGGGGGGTAGACCCCGTAGCAGAGCAGGTGAGCTGTGTTTTCAGCGGTGAGGGAGTGGAGGCTTTGATGGACCTACGCTGGCACAAGTTGGCCCTCAGCGTGCAGCACGGAGCAGCCTCCCTTCACGTGGACTGCAGCTCCATAGAGACCCAGCCCCTGGAGCCCCGCGGAGCCCTGCCCACCGACGGACACACACTCCTGGGCATTCAGGCTTCGGATGCCAGCTCCGTGCAGGTATGGGGATCTGTGGAGAAATGGGAAAGAAATTAGGCAGATAATTTGTGTGAGATTTTGATTAACTATACAGTACATGCACTGTTCGACAGCCCCATTTCGGCTATTGAAGAGCTTTCAGAGCGATCAGCGTTAAGCTAATGTTATGTAAAGTTACTATTTTAAAGTGTGGAGACTTTATTTCTCCTTGTACGAAATAAACAACTGTTATATGTCTACTTCAGAAAGTGTTTTGAATGAACCAAATCCCCTTTTTGGTACCAATACTATAATAAATGGCACGGTACTGCATTGTTGCATAATATAAGTCAATGTACCTGGCATATAGAATGAACATACCAGGTGTGTGTGTGTGTGTGTGTGTGTGTGTGTGTGTGTGTGTGTGTGTGTGTGTGTGTGTGTGTGTGTGTATGTCTACGTGTTAGACCGTAGTCTCCCCGAGGTGCTGTTTTCTTATTGTTTTTTTTTAACTCAATCTCATTAAGTGTGGATTTTTTTCTTTCTTTCTTAAAAGCGAGAATGGGCCTTTTAGTAAACTGGGACTATTAACGCTGAATAGATCCAGTAATTCAGGCACTTAGTTTGACGATCAATTAACTGGTCTAGTTAGAGAGCAGGCAGGGTCTTTTGTTATTGAAGGTAGTGCGTTTAAACATGCAACACACACACACACACACACACACACACACACACACACACACACACACACACACACACACACACACACACACACACACACACACACACTCACACAAACACACTTGCAAATGCATGTGAACCTCAACCTCTGCTAATACTTGATATAAATGAGAAATTAATTGGCTTTCAACCTTGATTGCAGCTTTGTTTAAAACCTCATTTACATTGTTAAACAAACAACCCAAGAGACTTAAGAACCTCTGTGTTAAATATGTATCACAGTCTCCTTTCTCTCTCTCCCTCTCTCTCTCTCTCTCTCTCTCTCAGATGGACATTCAGCAGGTCATGCTGTATTGCGACCCCTCCCTTGCCATGCAGGAGGCCTGCTGTGACATACCCGGGGCACGGGTGAGACTGGCAACCCTCACTAACTGATGATGAAACAAGTATAAATGCTGACAATGATCTTGAGGTCCAGGTTTAACAGTATTAAACCTGAAACTCAAAAGGACAAGTTAACCTTTTAGCTTAAGATAATAAGCAGATATGTATTTGGATCCACTGTTGCTTTTAACAAGCTGTGATTGTCCTTAAAACTGGTATGGATGTAAAGACTTTCAAAATCATTTTGCAGTGTTGTTGATGTTTCTCAACAAAGGTCCCTTAAACCTCTTATGCCAGCTCAAAGGATGCCCATATGAACCCATTGGCCCCCTTTGTCACCCAAATGATATGTCTATCCCCAGTCACCTCATGTGGCTATGAGTGTTACGATAAAAGGGTTTGCCATCTCTTCAGAGGTCTCAGGTACACACAAATATTTACTTCAGTCACTTGGCATCTTTAAAAAAAATTAGCATTTGGAGCAATTTGTAAGGAACCTAAACCTGCCGACCATGAGTCAGCATTTGCTGCAGCTGCTCCACAATACAAGTCACAGTTGTGTGCAGGCTTTGGAAGGTTACTTGTGCAACAGCTGCAAGAAAAAGCTGAGTTTGCGTTATCGGAATGAAACACCCTAAACAGTCTTTGCATTAACTCTGGAGGCTTATTCTTTTTTTTAAATCAACAACACTAAAGCTGCATTTCTTTCTCCCAACTCATTCTAGGTTGTCAGGAAGAAGTAGAAAAAAAACATCGCTAACTACCTTGGATGTTTATATGCTGCCAGGGATGGCCCTTAATATAGCAACCTGTCAATTACTTGACTGAGGCTTCCCACAAACATGGAAACGCCTGTCTTATTATGTTAGTTAACAACATATTCATTAGAGGCTTTGTTAAACTTTTTTTTATGTATGTGACTAAGGCTTAGGCTAATTCCATTGTGTGCAATTATGTCACACCGACTGTGCTTTGCTAATATTGTTTGTACTCCTAACGTGTGACTAAACTAAACTCCAAAATACCATTTTCCACACAATAAAAATGTGTTATGTTTCTATCACTTTTCCCCTTTGTGTGCCTCCTGATCTGTATTGTTGTGCAGTTATTTGGACTAAGGCCTTGTCAAATAGAAAACAGATTCATTGTACCCACATGCAACAATATTTTTATCGTTTGACGGACAAAAACAGAGCAAGTCATCGTTCAGTTATGGAAATAACGGCAAACAGCTATAGTTCTTGGATTTATTATGCTGGAGGTATTTTTTTGAACTGAGCCAACTTTCTGCCAGACTCCTTCAGGGAGTTTGTGCTTAAACGTGTCTGTGTGTGAAACACATGTGTGGTCTTTTTCATCACCAAATGAATTTATTAGAAGGACAAAAATAGCTTGAGGAGTTCCGTTAGACTTTCGAAAACTATAGTGCTGTAGGATGGACCGAATGCTTGTGTAAGGGAGTTAAAATAAGGATAACCATCTCTCATTTGCTGAGTGGAGGGGGCACCGACCGGATTTGGATGTGCTCATGATTTGACCGTTTCCATTGTTCACACTGGAGACTTATGCCTAAAAAATGTCTTTGGCTTGCAGATAAAAAAAATATTGCAATATACAAAACACCAAATAAACAGTCAAACAGAAAATACATACTTATTTAGGAAATGGTAACTTCTGTACTCGAGGTCAAATCTCGGCCAAAATCTGTGTTAGCACAGCCATCAACGAGAGGCACACAATGTGCTGGGTGTTATTTACTGTCAGGTTTTTATAGCAATAGGATTCAGGTTGTGTTTTTTATTTGACCGTGTCTTGAATGATGTGCTATTATATGTTTTTCAGTGCCCACCAGACTCTACCAAGAGCCGGCGTGCTGCTGAGAATGACTTGGAAAACACTTTTAACCAGGTAAATCACAACCACTCACACAGTGCACAAGAAAGACATTTCGGTATTGTTAGAGAAATAACAATGCAGCACATGTGCGATTAGGTACAAACTACATGCACTGAGCATGATGCACTGACAGTACACTTCTTATGTTTTAGTATTAGTAATGACAGGCACTAGCCGTAACAGTAACGGGGAAAACAAACTGTCATAGAATCTTCCACAAACACTGTCACTTCCAACATGAGATATATAAAAAAAAACATGGTTCTCATAAGACACAGACCAAACACATACGGACACAGACAAGCATTTGGCCTCAAACAGACATTTTGAGATGTCTTAAAAAAATGCTCCTGCTGGTATGGCAAACACTGGCCTGTAGGACTTCTAACAAATGGTGTAGTTGTTTTTCCCCCTCTGCTGCAGTCTTCAGCACTTGTGAGTTTTATATGACATAGACACAACTAAGTCCGCTGCTAGCCTAGTCATTCTAGATGTCAGCAGGCAACATTGGATTTGCGAATAACAGAATCTTAATGCAACACATGGGAGCAGTTTTTTTTTCCACTCCCACCACACACATTTCCATGGTGTTTTTTTATGGTCCCTTCACTTCAGTGCTGCCTGATGCATGAAGTTTGTCCGGTATAACATTAAAGGCAATTTATTTTACTTTGCACACCCGCTTGTTTCATCATTCATATTAATGTTATCTATAACCAATTATCTGTTCATTAGGGCCTGGTGTTTGTCATGTGGAGGGCTGGTGTTCCTGTGATCCTTTTAGAAGATGGTTAAAGCCAGACACAGTGACAATAAGTCAGGCTACTCAACCTTTCTCTGTGTTTGTTTCTCTCTCTCTCTCTCCCTCTCTCTCTCTCTCTCTCTCTCTCTCTCTCTCACACCTGTCAGTTGTTGCAGAATGACTTTCTTAATATGTGTGTTATATCCTATAGGACTTCTAATGTAACCACCATATACCATCTTACTGTGCCATGAATGCAAACCAGAAACATTTGTTGTCCTATTTTTACATCTATTCTGTCCATAACCACGTAAATCCATGCACATATCATTTTCTATTTTTGCCCATGGCCTATAGCTTCATTCAGAGGAAATGATACAACTATTTGATCCAAGATTCCAGTGTGCAGGCCAGATGTGAGTGAGCCACAGCTCACCTCTGATCACATTAAGCATCAGTGAGTGACAGCGTATTAAACTCTGCACATGTTCAATGGCATGTGTCCTGTAGGCTGTGTGGAAAGAGTAGGTAATGAACACTGTTGCTATGGAGTTAGCACGTGGTAAAGAGGGCTGGACTATTGGTGAAATACCATTTCTGTATGTTCTGGATACTCGTGAATACTAGTCCTTTGTTAACGCTGTCATATACATACAGATTTCCTCCATTTTCTCTCACTAATTAGCCTCAAGGGACATCTGAATATACTGTATATGAATATATCATGTTATAGAAGAAGTTGTTTTATATGTGGGGAAGTATTTGCTTTTTTGTCAAGAGCGACATGAGACAATCAATACCACTCTTGTGGCTGTAAATAGGAAGCCACTGCCAGCAGTTGGTTAGCCTAGCTTAGCACAAAGACCAAACATAGGGAAACAACTAAGCCAGCTGAAGGTAACAAAATCCACCTACCAGCACCTGTAAAGTTAGCTCAAAGGTGGAGTCAGTGATGTTGGAGAATGCGTTTTGTCAAAGTAACTTTTTGTCAAAATCAGTGAATATCTTCTCGCGATCCACTGCCAGTTGAGTTTACAGAGCCTAGGTTGTTTATTAACAATGGATTTTTTTTCCAGCGCAAACACAATAGGCTACGGATAAGTAGCTGATAGTGCGGAGATGTTCACTGATTTTGACAATAAGCGTTCTCCAGAATCGCAGACTCCACCTTTTAATTTGGGAAAGACCCATGGGTAAAAAGCTAACTTTGCCAGTTAACAAAGTGAGCAAAGTCTAGGGGTTGAATATTTCACTCACAGTGTAAGCTACATTTAGCTTAAGTGGCCGGTTGGACCCTGCAGCTAGTTGTAGCCTTAAAAGTAGGTGACAATAAAAAAAACACATCTTCTGCTGACGACAACAACCTGTGTGTGCAGAGGTGTGTGTAGAGGTGTGTGTGTGTGTACCGGCGCTTGTGTCCGTGTTTGGGTCACAGCAGTTGAGTTATTCGACATCTCATGCTTTCACCCAGCTTCCAGCTGAAAGGTCATGTAGTCCTCAGTAGACCCAAAGGCGTTGTTGTGTCTACCTTTGCCGGTCTCAGTGTGTTTCTGCTTTCATTTTCTATTTCGAAGCCCGGAGCCAACGGTAAAATGTATTTTCCCCTCCTCCTCCCTTTGCTGCAACTCTTTACTCTCTTATTTTTCACTCCTGCTGACCTGCCATCTTGAAAAAAACTGTTTCCAACCAGCTTTCCAATCCATCCCAGAACATGTTTTTCTTAATTTTTCTTTATTGTCTGACTTGTAACTCTGTCCACACACTAGGGAACATCTCATTTGCCTCTGGGCTCATGATGTGCGGTACGTCTCTTTCTCTCTCCTCCTCCTCCTCCGCTTTCATTTATTTTTTCACCCATAAAAAAAAAAGCAACTGTTAATGACCCGTGTGTGAACCAAGATGTGAACCCTTATTTCTCCCTTTCTCGGTTGTGTGATCTGATGCAACAAATTGTAATGCTAGCAAGGTTTGATCCTTGTTAGCAAGGCGCTGCACATGCAACAGGAAAACAACAGCTTGCTTATGCCAAAAGGTGTCATACAATGCTGATAACTTTAGAGACTTTCAAATGCCAGTCATGGGAGAGTCTTCAAGAGATTCAGTCACTATGAAGTGTAGCAGAGCTGCCAGTGACTGGAATCTTAACAGTATTCTGTCCATAACCACGTAAATCCATGCACATTCAGAAAATGTATTCATTTTGAGAGGCAATCTGAACAAAGTGTTTGGCTGAAACAAGAAGTAGTAGGTTACAGTGCGGCCAAATTGCAGAACACCAGACTAAATGAAATTCCTGTGAACGGCTTTCAAAGCTGTTGGATTAAGCGTGTCTGAATATGATTTGAGTCCGTATTGGACAGGAAACTGTCAGCATTATAGCATCCAAGCGTAGACACAAACCAATTGTCGATCAATTTGAAGCCAAAAATGGTAATAAGATTGAGGTAATACTCAGATATAATGTGAACGAGATATAATGTGAAAAAAAAGTCTTACGTTTTCTTTCTCTCTTTTTTTTCGTCTTCTTTCTTGTCTTGTCTTAACAGGATATTTTTGCATCCACGGATCTGGCAGCCAAAGTAAGCCTCACCATTCACACCCACACCCCCACACACACACACACACGCACACACATTCGTACATTCATTTCATTCGCCATCATGAATTTCTAATGAGGGTTGTGGTGGCGGCACTGCCACTGTGGCTTAGACCAAGCCGGTGTCCTCAAAAGCAAGCCTCAAGCTCCCACAGCCCAAAAAGACACGCACGTTAGGTGATTAGGAGACTCTGAATTCCCTGACTGAATTGACTGCATTAAAATGTGTATACCCTCCCTTTAACACAACATACCATGTAATAGGGTCCAGGAATAGCAAACAAGATGGATTTAAGAGACATGTATGTACTGCTGAAACGTATGTAGGACCATGATATGCAGGCCATCAGTGTGAATGTATGCACTTTTATGTTGTGTGTTGGGTTATAATCCTCCCTCCCTCACACCTATACCCAGTTTGCTGACTGACCGAGGACCGATTTACACCTCATTATGCACCGTGTCTCAGTCGGGGACGTTGCTGCTGCCTATTCATTTTGTCATTCACCTACAATAGGCAGATTCTGTTCACAAATAGAAGCACTGCAACTCCAGGCGGTTCATTATGTTGCTCTGTGTTGCTCCTGCGGGTGCTTACCAAAGCAGCTGGTGGCCTCCCCTGACTTCCTCCAATGTAGGTTATCGCCCGGGTTGGAGCACACAGCTAGCTGACTTGGGGGGGGGGGGGGCAAAGAAACAAAAAGTGACATTTCTCCTGCTCTGTGCATTTAACTTTTTTCAAGATGAATATACTATCCATGGGAATCCATAGATAATTCATCCGGTTGTAATGCAATCTGATACAGATACCACCACTTTAGCCAAGTGGGCGTATATGTATTAAGGTGATAATGGTTAGAAATGGTCCGAAAAGGGGGGAGGGGGGATTTGTCTTCTGCTGTACAATCCGGGGGAAAAAACTCAATCAAAAAACTAATTTGCAGTGCATTGCTCATGTCATGCTGCTTCAGCAATTCCCCCTGTAACTTGTTCCCGCTACATCAGTAGCGTCTTGGTTTTGTGAGTCAAAAGGCTTGGCTCCACCGATCCAACAGGAATACATTAACGGCTATTCAAAGGGCTAGTCCATAAAAAAGTGAAATCCCAACTCAGTATCTCATTTATTTCTTTGCCATTCGATGGTCATCCATCAGAATAATAAGCTATCGTGCATTTTAGGAGGTAGCCACTTACACACAAAAATCCCACACATAATCAATCTACAGATTTTTGGAAAATTAAAACCCAGGCAATTGCTAATTTATGCGTACCCCGATATTAGATTTTCATTAGTGCGTGCTGGGTATTGCCCTTGTTCTGTCACGGCATGACGGCTAGAGAGACAAAGCCCAAAAATAAGCCCATTGGGATGTTTAATGCCGAACAACAAGGCTTACTGACAGGATGTTCCGTGCCAAATATCCAGCCTGTCTTTTGAGACGTTGGTTTGAGCTAATACATGAGCATTGGTGTTGGCATGCATTATGTAGCCTGATGGGAGGAATGTGTTTTGGGATATTGGATGTCAAAAGTGAGCTAATTTAGTTGGGTGTTAACTACTTCAGATGTGACGCTAATTAAAAGGAAATCCTGAGCCAACATTTGAAATCTTGCACTGAGATCCAAGTGTATAGGGATTTAGTATAATAAGAAAACATATAGGCTAACATACTGTATACACAACAACATGAATAGATCTCAATTATTTCTATTGAAAAGTATTGCCATATGTTAGCATTAGCAATGTGCAAAAGGTCGGGCGTTTTATGTGAGATGCCACTGCTAACTGGGTATACCAAACTGTTACAGGTTCAGTGGTATAATTAATTGATTTTTTTTTCAGAACAGACTTGGTAGAAATGGAATATAATAATGTATTTTTAGAAGTGTATAATCATTTGAAGATATATATTTGAATGACCTTAACAGCCTTACACACATGCACCTGTTGGAAGACGAAGAATAAGTTCTGCAGAATATATAAATAACTGAACACATCTTCACCGAATCACTTGACATTGTGGATAGACTTGAGGCAGTGGCGGATGATGCCATCTCTAGTAACTAGCGTTTTGCCCTCAAAGGCCACCATAGCTTCTGAAAATTCTCAGAAAGAGAAAGGGGGGTTGGCAAGAGAGCGTTGCAATCTACAATAACACCACTAAAATGACTATAATAGTACAATTACAGTATGCACAAAACAATATGGATATATTGCAAACATATGTGAAGAATATAGATCTGGGAGGATGTCGAATAACTTCCTGGTGTTGCCAAACAGACCTGAGCAAGATTCTTATAACTCTGACAGAGAGGGCAAAAAAAACATGGGCCCACAGGGAGCGAGATACAAGGACAACATGCAATCTAGGGGGGGAGAGAGAGCAAGAGAGAGAGAGAGAGAGCAAGAGAGAGAGAGAGAGAGGGAGAGAGAGCAAGAGAGAGAGAGAGAGGTGAGGCGAGGCTGAATCTCTCAGGGGACGAAGATCCAAATCCAAAACATCTGGATTGAGACACCCACAAAGCAGTAGAGAGAGAGACAGAGGTCCAAGGATGGCCAATGGTCGAGCACAGTGAGGTCTGAGTGAAAAAACAAGGAAAAACTCTGCAGAGAGATAATAAGAGATAGATAGATAGATAGATAGATAGATAGATAGATAGATAGATAGATAGATAGATAGATAGATAGATAGATAGATAGATAGATAGATAGATAGATAGATAGATAGATAGATAGATGGATGGATATATGGATATATGGATAGATTGAATAGATAGGATTACAGAGACGCAGTGGTTTAAAAAAGAAAACGGCATAGTGCTCTTTCGAGAGGAGAGATTCTCAATTCTGCTTCTCAATGAATTAATCTTCATTAGCCGAAAGTAGTAGAGACAGCGAATTGAGCTCAATAACGAGGATATTTTAGTGCCATTTCATAATGCACTGAAACAGACACCCACACCCAGTCCATTTTAAGACTGAAATGTAGAGAATAAACAAAGAAAAGGCAAAGAAGGCCGCAGAGGGTTTTTAAAATGGAACTATATGAGGAGTTGACGAAGCAAGCGTTAAGGAAAGAGTGACTCGTCATTGCAAGCTCGCAGTGCCAGCCATTGATAGATGTGTATAGCTAGTAAGAGGGAGGGAGGGGGGAGAGAAGAAAGAGAATTACTGTAGACATTGGGTCTGTCCTGTTCCTAGCCTCCTTTCTTCGTCTCAGCATGATCATAGTCACAGCTTTAGTGTAGAAAAAAACGTCCTGTTGGGTGAAAGCATGGCTCACACAAACACCGGCTGGGGGGATTTGTCTTTAATTACTCGCGTCCACTAAAATTGCTTCAGTTATTTATAATGCTGTGTGCGTGTGTGTCTGTTTGTGCGTGTGTGTGTGTGTGTGGGTGTGCCTGTGTGTGTGTGTGTGTGTGTGTGTGCCTGTGTGTGTGTGTCTGTGTGTGTGTCTGTGTGCCCTCCTGTGAGGAGCAGCTGGTCGGCTCACTTCTGTGCTGTGGGAATCAGACATTCCTATTGATCTCCGTTTCCCATGGGAGTGTGTGTGTGTGTGTGTGTGTGTGTGCACGACACGTGTTAGTTTGTGTGTGTGCGTGCACCCACTTGGTCAGCTCACATCCCTTTTAAATGCATACTGTAGCAGCACACTTGGTTCAGCTCACACTTTAGTTTTGTGTAACAGTGCCACCACCTGGCGACTGCAGATACTACAACCCATTTACTTAACTCAAATACTATCTTTTTTTAGTCACACATAAAACGGCTTCAGTAATATCAAATGACATGATATTTATTCATTCTCTGTCTGTCTGTCTGTCTGTCTGTATGTCTGTCTGTAGTGTGCTAGTTGTTTACTCCCGAGTAGGGAAGAACACGTAAGGATCACTGATCTTTACTGTCACTTCTTTTCATTGGAACACGTCAATAGCATAACACTGACTGTGTTACTCTGTGTGCTTGTTCTACAGGTAGTAAATCTTGGTGCTGGGTTGAAAGGGGAAAAAGGCGACAAGGTGAGTGTGAAGGACATGTGCAGAACCTTTGCAGACATACTAATCTGTGCAGTGCATTTGTGTGTGTGTGTGTGTGCGTGTGCTTGTGCGTGTATGTGTGTGTGAGTGCGTGTGTGTGCAGTTGGACTAATATCAGCGGAATGTGTGATGTTATCACATGTGCCCAGACATGCCCAACACTGAACGACATCATCTAGCTTCATCCAGACACACACACACACACACACACACACACACACACACACTATGTGATACACACACACGCTCTCGAACACACACACACACACCGGCCACCTACAGTAGCTGATATGCATTCTTCAGTGCTCACTGATTCTATTCTTCGCCTACAAGCAATCATTCTTTTTTTTTCTCCATCTCAGGGTGACGGCTGTTCTGGCTCCCATTCAGGCGCTGTAAGTAACTTTTCCATCGCGTCTCTCTCTCTCTCTCTCCCTCCCTCTCTCGCAATGTGCCTCTCCCTTTGCATTGTCTCGTAATTAGGCACGTAGCACTGAACCAAACCTGAAAATTGGCCAACAAAAACTAAGTGGTCTGTGATGATACATGCCAACCAAAGTGTGTCTAACCCCTCAGTGCACCGAGGGACCCAGAGGCCAGAAGGGAGAGCCGGTGAGTGCCCAGACCTCATGCTGACCTTCAGCTATTCAGTTTGATCCTGATTCAAAACCCCATTTTGTTTTAAAGCATCCAGTCCTAGCATTAATTATGCAGTGTGTGAATGAGTGTGTGCTTTGTATGTTTATTTTTTTGTCGTTGAGATATTGTGCATGAGTGTGTGTGCAGTGTGCGACTGCGTTTAAGTGTAATGCATACTGATTCATATGTACAGTCAAGTGCGAAAGTTTGTGAACCCCTTGAACATTTTGGAATTTTATTTATTTTTACCATTATTAATTCATTTTTATCAATACCAGTATTTTTTATATGAAATAACAGATGTTTGTTTATGAATTCAACATTTTTCTTTTCCAGAAATCAATTGTTAAAACAGATAAAACAAATTATTTGACGAATGTTGTATGTGCAAAAGTTTGTGAACCCTGAGCTGCATTGCTTAAATCGAGCAGGTTGACACAATCAGGTGGGCCAAATTGGTTGATGAAATAGACCAATGTAATGAGAGATCTTTAGGAAAGAAATTGGGTGGCACTAGATAAAACAGAGATAAAACCAGGTCAGTTTAGGCTCACCAAAGTGAACCCATACAGGTCAGACATGCTAAAAGGGAAACAAATCTCAGAGGATCTCAGGAATAGAGTTTTGATGTTGCACATTTGTCTGGGGACAGTTATAAATTCATAAAAAAAAAATTTGAGCTCTATCGGTCCACCGTGAGGCAAATCATCTACAAATGGAGAGCTTTAAGAGTGACTTAACATCTGCCTAGAAGTGGACTTCCTTCAAAAATATCCTCAAGCGCCACAAGAAAAGTGATTTTTCAGGTAAAAGCCAACCCAAACATTACATCTGGAGATTTGCAGACAATTTGAAACCACCATTATTCACTTGGGAGAAGGTTCTCTAGGTGGTAGGCAGAATTGCATTTTTTCCCAAACATGGCAGTTTTGGTTATGACCAAACAGTTCAATTTTGGACTAATCTGTCCACAGAATAAGACTTCAGGTATCTCAAAGTGCTCTCAGGCAAAGTTGTGACAAGCAGTTTTGTTCTTTTTTGAGAGCAGAGGCTTCTTTAGCAACCCTCCCATGAAAGCCATTTTGACTGAGTTTTCTTCTTATTGTGGAACCATGCACATCTGTCCCAGATGCTGCAAGAGAGGTCTGCAAATCACTAGATGTAATGTTTGGGTTGGCTTTTAACTGAAAAATCACTTATCTTGTGACGCTTGTGGATATTTTTGAAGGAAGTCCACTTCTAGGCAGATGTTCAGTCACTCTTAAAGCTCTCCATTTGCAGATGATTTGCCTCACGGTGGACCGATGGAGCTCAAACTTTTTTTAAAATAATTTATAGCTGTCCCCAGACAAATGTGCAGCATCACAACTCTATTCCTGAGATCCTCAGAGATTTGTTTCCCTTTTAGCATGTCTGACCAGTATGGGTTCACTTTGGTGAGCCTAAACTGACCTGGTTTTATCTCTGTTGTATCTAGTGCCGCCCAATTTCTTCCCTAAAGATCTCTCACTACATTGGTCCATTTCATGACTCAATTTGGCCCATCTGATTGTGTTTACCTGCTCCATTTAAGCAATGCAGTTTAGGGTTCACAAACTTTTGATCATACAACAGTTGTCAAATAATTTGTTTTATCTGTTTTAACAATTTATTTCTGGGAAAGAAAAATGTTGAATTGATAAACAAACATCTGTTATTTCATATAAAAAATACTGGTATTGATAAAAATGAATTAATAATGGTAAAAATAAATAAAATTCCAAAATGTTCAAGGGGTTCACAAACTTTCGCACTTGACTGGTATATGCTACTGTATAAACCTCTGAGTATTGCATGCATAATATTGGTTGTTGTTTAAGTGAGTGGTGAACATACAGTAAGGTGGTGTAGTGCATAAGGCTTGCTTACTGGTCACTGTGGTGTTTGCTATGCTCCAGTGGCGTGTGTTGTGTTGTGTGTGTGTGTGTGTGTGCATGCGTGCGTGTGCCTGTGTGTGATGTCTCTTTAGAGCCAGGTCATTGATCCGGGACCTTGTGTCCATTCGCTCTCTCTCTCCACAGGGTTTGCCTGCCAACTGGGGTGAAGCAGCTGGGTACAAGGTGAAAGGTTTTTTAAGAAACATTCACTGATGAATATTGAAACAATGACCCTTTTAATGATCATCTTAATTAATATCTAACCCCCCTTTATTATGTTCCACTTGTCTCTCTCTCTTTCTCTTTCTCTGCATGTGTTTGTTTTTCACTTATTCTTTTCCTCTCTCTCTCTCTCTCTCTCTCTCTCTCTCTCTCTCTCTCTCCCTCCATGGCTCTGTTTATAGGGACTTAAAGGTCAGAAGGGAGAGCTCGGTCCACAGGGTTTCACGGGCAACCCAGGGAAGGACGTATGTGTTTTTTTTTTTATATATTTTGTAATTTTAACCTTTTTTTAACCTTTATTTATACAGGTGCTCTCATTGAGACACGGGGTCTCATCTTTACTTAGTCTTATAGAGTGTCTGCCATAAGAATCAGCTAAAGTTTCATTCAGACATGACATTTGGTGATTTGATAAAAACAGCTTGCATCCTATATTTGCAATACCAAGAATGCCCAAGTGAGCACACACTCGCAAACACACTTATACACACACACACACACACACACACATGCACAGGCACACTTACGCAGCACGCCTTTTTATGCGACTAAGAGCTTCTATTCGGTAAACGTATACGGTATTACTCTTTCAGCTCAGACTCCCATTGCTATCTCCTCTCCTCTCCCTCCCTCCCTCCCTCCCTCTCTCCCATGGCGTTAAGTCGGCCTGTTAATGCCTGTTAGATTAGGCTATAGCAACAAAGCTCGCACAATCAATGCTGCCTCATTGACTGTTCTGTTCGTCTCTCTCACACACAGGCAGGGAGGCGCCTATTCAGGGAGACTTAAACCTTATAATCTTCCCTGTTCAGCTACTGTGATCCTGTAGACGCATGAAAAGTTTTGAGGAAGAAATTACAACGTGGTGTGTGTGTGTGTGCGCTCTGAGATACCCCCCCCCACACACACACACACCTCCTTTTCATCAGACACTCTCTCTTTTTTTTAGCTGTTTACCAGGCTAAGTGCTTGTCGTGGACAGATGGTTTTAGTCAAGGATGAATTTTTTTAAGCCTCCCATCCATCTGACATTGTGAATATGAATGCGCTGTGTTGATGTGACGTTGAGTCAGGCAGGCAGAAATGATTGTGTATGCACCGCTGAAGGTAATATGCAGCACATCTCACAGACTCTTGCAATTGCACCCTCCTCTTGTTTCTGTTTTCAATTGTAAAATGTCAAACAAATGAACAATTTTGTCAACCATTTATGAAGATGTTTCAGGGAAAATAGATTTTTCTGTAGAGCCAGTTTTGTAATTATGTGGCTGATGCTTTCACTCCCTCTCTCTCTGTCTCTCTCTCTCTCTTTCTCTCTCTCTCTGTCTCTCTGTCTGTCTGTCTGTCTGTCTGTCTGTCACTATTTCCCAGGGTCGATCGGGTACCGTCTGCGTAGTCGGCCCCAAGGGATCCAAGGTCCGTCTGTATTAAGTGTGGGAGTTCCTACCGTCAACCTGTCTGTCTGTCTGTCACATACATTCAGTTCAGTTAGGGTTCCATATAACTGTGTTAAACTTGTTTTTTTTCCAGGGTAAAGCAGGCTCAGTGGGTCCCGAGGGGTTGGCAGGGGAACCAGGGCGGTCAGGCAGACCCGGACTTCCAGGCCCACCAGGAATTGGCCTACCAGTAAGTACAGTATGTTTCTTAAAGGTGGAGTCAGTGATTCTGGAGAACGCTTGTTGTCTATCCGTGCTTGGTTGGGGGGGGGGAGTTCCAGTGGTAATACACAGCCTAGGCTCTGTAAACGGGCATGCTGCTAGATATTGTGGGACCCCTTTGTTTACATACCCTTTGTTTACATACCAGTTCCATTTATCTTTCAGCGCACACACACAAACTGATTTTGAAAAAAAAAACAGATTTTGACAACAAACAATTCTCCAGAATTGCTGACTCCACCTTTAATTGAAGAACTCCGAAATAACTAAAGAAACATATATGACCTTGTAGGGTGTAAGTCTTTACAAATCATCAAACACATCTTACAAATGGTCCCAGTTTGACCAAAAGTACTTTTATTGGGCGTTGCTCTTTGAATTGCAGGACTTCGCAGGATACTTCCTTTTGGTTCCAACATGCATTGCCCTAGACAGAAGGCTAAAAGTTTCTTAAAAAAATGTATTTTAAAAGATGTTTTATTTTGTTTTTCCTGTCAGGGCCCTCCTGGTACCCCTGGTGGCCCAAAGGGAGACAAGGTAGGTTCACCCTTTGGCACATGACTTATCATATATCCCATTGTATGTAAAAGTGATCCAGACCAGTGAATCCCCGGTGTATTTGTTCCCCTGTGGAAGCTTCTGCAATAGCCTGAAAAATAAATAAAAATTGAAGTTTGATTTTTAAATGTTATAGTTTAAATATTTACCCATGAGCAAAAATGAAAACCTTGAACTCGTTAGCTAAACATAATAAATACATAGCTGAAGTAGTGAGGTCAAATTGGTAGATAGATAGCTGAAATAGTAGGATACATGTTATTGGCAAACAGTTGATATTGTTTGCTAGAATTGGTGGGTAAACAGATAATTGAAATGAGTGAAATACAGTTTAAATGTGTATTTTTCAATTATGAAACAGTTCAAATGTTCATTTTCCTGCTTAATTTTTATTTAACATTTCAAGTGTACTAAAACACGTCGTAACTGTCACTGGCTCTCATTTATCAACCGTGCGTAGACCAGAAAAGTGGGTGTACGCACATTTCCACGCAAACCTCAGCATTTATCAATATGGACGTGAGCGTAGGATACACTCAAATCCCATGCCAGCTCTCAGCTCGTGTACGCAAGTTTGTAAACAGCATGGACTCGCAGTGCAGGCTGTGCCAGGTAGCCGATGACTTTGTTGGACAATTATTAGAAGATAATACAAATGCAGTGTTTGCTCAGACCGAAATAAAGATATTAATCGCTTAAAAATGTGCAGCTTATGGTGTGCAACTGAGTAGGAGAGCTGATTCAATAGTGCGCACACCGGCCACTTAGGAGTGGTGCATTGGACTGCGTAAGGGCAGTTGTCTCCGTCTTGGAGCAGCTGGGGGGGACACTGAGGCACGGGGGCTGCATTCATTCAAAATGTTAGCCACAGTGTTATATGTAATAGGCCTACACTGCTCTTTATGATAAAAGATACACGGCACAACATTCAGCTTAACATTTTATTTATTTGATGCACTTTTTAGATGTTAGTTCCTCTTTTAATGTGTCATTGATCGCTTAAGAGAGCGATTTATTTCCACCGTTAACCGGCACGTTTTTCCGATCTGCTGGTGGAGCAGGACAGTGGGCGCTCTCACAGCTGATCGTTGCCGGGTCGGCTTGTGCAGCTGACCGCCGGGCTGACCACTCGTGCCAAGCGCATGCTGTCATACAGTAAAACGCAAAATGTGTTATTTTTAGTTTTTAAACCCCTTTTGAGTAGTGCTATCTAAAAGGGCCAATACATTCTAATCATTCAAATCACTGCAGGCGTGTTGGGGACCATTATCGGACAGTTGTTGCGTCTTTTTCTCCTCTACCACTTATATTATGCCCGCACCCCCAGTTGGTTGCATTTCAGAACAGCAACACGCTTTTTTTAGTGGTGATTTTTTTCAGACCACTTTTTCTTCTATGTTTTCTTCTATGTAAAGAAATGGTGACATGTATATGCTGTTTTATAGCATTTGAGCGATAGCCTACTGATGTAAACCTCAAATGCTAAATCCTCAGCTGGAGATCGTTTGTTGTCAACACCAACGCTGTTGACAGCAGCAGTTATTTCCTTCCTAACTGCTGCCTTCTGTCGTTCTTTGATGCCGCTTGTAATGCTCCGAAATGGAACTCTTTTTTTTTCTACTTTCGCTGTTATTCTGTCAATTTCTACTTCAGAGAAGTTCCTCTTCTGTGCCGTAATGCGCATATCCATGTCGTAAAACCTCTGGGCGAGGCCTCTAAACTGAGAAAATATAGGGGCGTGATACGATTGTTTTCAGCCACCGCATTTATCAATAATGGCCTGGCGTACGCTGAGATTGGCGAGATACGACTGTTTGATAAATCCCACGCGATACCAGGTGTAGGGAGGTATTTGCGCCAGAATCTGCACCAGTTTCCACGCAAGATAAATGAGGGCCATTGTATCCAATGTAAAAAAGTGAATAGTAACACCCATTTCTTTAAATGTGTAAGAATATATTGGGGAAGATTATGATTGGGTTGAGTGACGGTGAAGGGGGACTTGAGCTCGTCTGTTGTTATTGTGTGGGAAGCACTGTTGTTGCAGACAGGCGTATTAACTTTCTAACTCCATGTTTTGTGTTTATGTTTTACACTTCAGTTGAAATATTGCATGATCTTCTGGGGATTCAGAAAGTCTTATAAGACCTTCCCAAACGACATAGCGGACGAGTTAAAAAACCAGGATGCTTTTTTGATGATTTTTTAGATTTTTCAGCGTGATTGTAACAATATGTCTTAAGACAAATGCAGTGACTTGTGTTTTCCAGGGAGACTCGGGAGGAGATGGATCGCCAGGAGATCCAGTGAGAGACTCTTTTTAAAGCAATGATTGATATTATTCAGTAATGTTATGCATGAGCTTCCAATACGCAGCATTTCCCAACTCTGAGCTGAATGGGATTGTTTCTGTCTTTTGTAGGGACCAAGGGGACCAGGAGGGTATAAAGGAGACAAGGTACCCATAAACACAGTCTTTTAATCTCTTGATATGCATGCCTTTGTGGTCCCTCATACCACATATTGCTTGTTTTAAATCTTTCAGGGTGACCCGTGTGAAGTGTGCCCAGTGCTTCCTGCTGATGGCGGGAACACGGTTACTCTGCAAGGGAAGCAGGGCCCTAAAGGCGAGCCTGGATTTGCGGGGATAGGGGAGAGAGGACTGCCCGTAAGTATACCACAGTTTGACCGTAATGTCAAGCAATGTAATGTATTCCGAAACCTGCCCCCTCGAGCGTATCCGTTGAATGTGTTTTACGATCTTGCTACATGTTTTATTAGGGAGTCGTGGACTCTGATTCCGAGCTGTATAGTTGACGAGTTGAACCTTGAGCACTTGTTTAATAGCGTGTATATATTCTTATTTTTTTCTTATCATTCCGAGGGAAGGTATGGCATTTATCTTTTTTCTTTTTTTTTTTACCTCGGGGCCCTATATTTGCCCTTGTAATTTTCACAGGGTTGCAGTGGCAGAAGTAGAGGGAAAGCGTGAAGAATTGTTAAAAAATTTATTTTCTGAGGCAAAGGTCGTTTTGGTTAATATTAATCTTAACGCGTATTTTATCTCCCTCCGGTGAGTCGGGCCAGGCGTCAACTCCACCGTGCATTGTGTTTCTATTAGCTGTATATGCGGCACCCCCCCCCCCCCCCCCCCCCGCGCACACACACGCGTACAGTACCCCGGCAGGTGAAATGGGATATGATTTGTAGGAGGGGGGGTGGTAAATATAAATCTGAAAGCCTTATGAGATTCGCTCTGCAATGATTTCCAATAATGCCAGCATCCATCTGTCATAGCTGGTTAGGGTAGAGTGAGAAGGAGGCAGAGAGACATGACCTCGCTTGCGCACAGCGGGAACTAACAGCACTTTTTTTTCTTCCTTCTTCATTCCCTTATATTTATTTCACCAGGGGACTCCAGGTGCAGATGGCAAGGCAGGACATAAGGTATGGAGTTCCCCTACTCATTCATTTACACCTTACGCTCCATTCATATTCTGCACAAGCGTGAACCTGGTACATGCTCATCATTCCCACACACACTCAGATATGCTAACATCAGCAGCGGAGATGGTTCTCTCCTCATAAAGTGAATCAAGCAAGCCATCTAGCTGAACTAAACTCCACCAAAACATATAGAGACCACACATAGGCACGCACACACACACACACACACACACACACACACACACACACACACACACACACACACACACACACACACACACACACACCTAGCATCCAATAATAACTTTATTTGTATAGCACCTTCAAAAAGAATAGCTCACAAAGTGATGCACATCAATTACACATACATACCAAATCAATACACATACCCAAAAGGGAAGATGGAGCAGCTTTTAAAGGACAACAGAAAAATGATCAACTCATTATTAAATGAGCAGGTGATATGAAATGTTGCATGTAAAAGAATGCCACGCACCCACAAATTGCTGATTTAATTGCTCCGCCAGCCAAACCGAGACACTACACACTCTCAAAGCAAACATGTTTATCAGGGTGAGCTGGGACTAATTTGCCTTTCTTGGATGTCTTGTGATTTTTGCATTTGGCAGGGAGATACAGGATCAGACGGCGCCAAAGGAGAAAAGGTCAGTTTCGGGTGTCTTTGTTAGTCATGAGGTTATAGGACATGAGGTTAAAAAAATGCTGTGTTTGGACATGTGTTAAATATACTGCCCTAATTAGTGAACGGAACAATGTATTTTTTCTTTTTACCAAACCTGCATATTGTAATTTAGTTGTACTTGTCTTTGCACCACAATTTTCCCAGAACACGTTAAAGTAGCTACTAGGAACTTTTAAATATTTCTGAAAAAGTCAAATTTTTCCTCTAATGATCATAACTGACATGTAACAGCAAACGAGAGCATTACTGCAAAGAATGCTTTTTATTATAGTTTTTCTTAATGCATTTATCATGGGTCAGTCAGCCAGAAACAACAGCTGGCGACGTAAAAAAAACACTACCGCCTTCGTCCAAAGGGGCCGCTAGATTGAACACAAACTGAAAGTTCCTCGTAGCTACTTTATAAGTAGGGCTACCTCTATGTTTGAATGAGACCTGATGATCATTTGGAGGCTTTATTTGACCCTGTGGGTCTACTACGTGCTTTAGGGGGAGGCCTGCTCTGTGTGCCCCACTTTCGGAGAGTTGCCCGCTAACTTCGTCCCAGGTGTCATGACCCAAACCATGCAGCAGAAGGGCGAGAAGGGAGAGCGAGCGATTGGACAGAAAGGAGCCGAGGTAAGTCTGTTGTGTTAAAATCCCTTGTAAGCCCAAATCCACAAGAATCCTTTTAAATATGGAATTTGGGGGAGTGGATTGCATGTGAAAAAAAAATTTAGGCATATTTATCAATCCCAAATTTGAAGAGATTGTCATTTAAGTTTGATAGACTTTTTACAGAAATTCAGTTTATTTGTTTGTATAATTCTTTTTATTTTGTTTTTTTGTAACAATGAGCAAACAAACAAACAAACAACACCAGACAATACATACAAACTAAGAAAAGAGAGAAAAAAAGAAGAAAAAGGACAAATGTGTATGTTGTTCATTATTTGTAAAATACTTTTTACATGAAGTTATATATTATGTCAGCCGAGAGGAATAAGTAATTCATCGCATGATCACACACACACACACACACACACACACACACACACACACACTTAAAGACACACACACACACAACAAGAAAAATCCATGTCCTGTGATCTCCACCGTAGTTCCCCCCTCCCTTCTTAGCAACGCTACAAGCTTTATTTCTCATAGTGCCTCATAGATGCGTTTCCATACTTCATTGAATTGTTTTGTTTTGTTGTTGTCCTCGGATAATGTATTTTCTATGGTCAGATAATATTTCATAAGTAACAGAAATTCAGTTTAGATGAGGCTGGCTATGTTCTGGTTCGTATGAGACACTTAAGTATTTTGAACCAAAAAAACAATGAATGCTGCCATGGAGACCCTTGATATGGCCACGCCCACAAAGTCCTTTCAAAAGATCTTGGCAGTAAAAAAGCAGTTCGATGAACATCATATTGTTTTAAAAGCTTATGAAGACACCCAACGTTGATATCATATATGGTTTTTTACTATTTTAGACCAGATTTTCAGTGTTTGAAAAAACTGTTTCACTGAAAGTCACTATGAGAACTAAATTGATCACTATATAGAACACACATGGCCAAAGCAAACTGACTGGGTCATTTTTGAATTGATACATTTTTGTGTGACACCATGTCTATTTCAATTGTGTTAACATCAGTGTGTTTGGCTGCACACTTGAGCGCTTGTAAGCGTTCATTAAAATGATGCAACGTTCACATTATCTGCTCCACAGGGGGAGCCAGGAAATGCAGGATCACCTGGCTTAAGAGGAGAGAAGGTAAGTAACATAAAGCATAAAAAGAAGCAGGACGAGCGAGAGAGAGAGAGAGAGAGAGAGAGAGAGAGAGAGAGAGAGAGAGAGAGAGAGAGAGAGACCTCAATAGCAGCCCAGGCTTGCATAAAGAGAACTCACTCAGAAGGTTGCTGAATGGGGTGTTTAAAGGACTTCATAGGGGAGGTAATCACAGCAGTACGCTAATTTCAGGGGGCCTAAAACTGCCTGCCATGGGGATTTTACTCAGCAGGGAACGTATTACTGAAAAACCTAGGTATTGAAAAAGCAGAATAATTTGACACGACTGACCGTAGGGTGCTCTTTAGTATGAAATGGGAATTACCGGGTTTGAAAAAAATATTAATTTGTGAAATTCACATACTGCATTAGCATAACATTAACACCAGAATACATGAAATACTGCTGTTAGGCCAAGTTTAAAACGATAGTTACGTATGTAACTACGGTTCTATGAGTTCCGGATGACCTCCAGAGGCGGTGCTTACAGCACTGGATGTTCCATCGCGCGCATGCGCAGGTCGAGATCTTTATACCAACAAAGTCACCTGTGACACCTGGGTGACCCCGGGAATGTCTATATATTCCGGAAGTCACCAGAGGTTCTGTTCCAACTGGATCTTCTCGCGGTGTCTGAGAAGTCTGAGTGACAGAGAACTCTGGCGGTCATCCGGAACTCATAAAACCGTAGTTACATACATAACTATCGTTCTATTTCGTTCCTACTGACCGCCAGAGGCGGTGCTTACAGCACTGGATGACTTATACCAAAAAGGTCACGAAGAGTACTCATCAATTAAGGGCTTGCAGCCATCAACAAGACAGCTGTCATCCCACAGGATGAGGTGCAGCAACATTTACTCTGTAGAGCCACGCAACGTACATGATGAAGACCATGTAGCCGTGGCGCAAATGTCCTGCCGTGAAATCCGCTTCAGCCCATGATGTAGCCATACTCCTGGTAGAGTGGCACTCAACGGCCAAGGCATGGGGAGCCCCTGTGCTCTATATGCATTCAAGACCACATCCACAAGTCAGTGGGAGTGTCTCTGTTTGGACAGGGCAGCCCCCTTCCCGCAGCTCCCATAGCAGACAAAGAGGTATTTGTCTTACGCAAGCTGGTTGTTGCCACAACCTATGCCCTAAGCGCCCGCACCGGGCACAGTGGGTCTGACATTCTTTCTGCACCCCCTGGTGAGCCCAGGGGGGAAAGCAGCCAACTCGATCGATTGGTTTACATGGTGGGGAGACAATCGTTTGGATAGGAAGGATGGATTTGGCGAGAGCACCACTCCTGACCCTTCTGCATGCCAGAGCAAGCACGCCTGGCTCACTGACGAGGCATGGAGTTCACCGACCGATTGCAGTCGCAATGGCAAGGAGGAATGCCGTCTTCATAGACAGCCGCGTCAGGTCTGCCTGACTCAGCGGCCCAAATGGGGGTAGACCTAAGGCCCTCAGGACTACTTGCAAGTCCCATGATGGTGCCCTCAGGGGTCATGGTGGCTGAATGAAGCCTCTGGCCTCCCTTCAGAAACTGCCTGACTAGGTAGTGGGACCCTACCGTCTGGTTATCCACCCCTGCATGTGCGGCCGATATCGCAGCCACATAGACGCACAGGGTGGAAGCAGCTTTCCTGCTGCCCAACACAGACTGCAGAAAGTGTAGTATCACTATCACTGAGCAAGTCCATGGGACTTTGCCATGTGCCATGCACCACTGTGAAAACAACTTCCACCTGTTTGCATAGCGCCATGTAGTGGAGAGTGCCCCTGAAGTTAAAAAGGTATGGACCTCTGACTGGTCGCAATACGTCAACAGTGGGTCCTGGCTACCAGGAGCCCCATGCACAGCTGCAGGCGCCCCGAGTTCGGGTGCCACATGTGTCCACCTACCTGAGACAGAAGGCCCTGTCTCCCTGGAAGGCACCAAGGCTCTCCTTGAGGAGTTTAGTAACGCTGGGATCCATGGCCTTCCTGGCCAATGTGGAGCCACCAAACGTAGGCTGTAACTGCAATGCTGGACCCCGTCCAGTGTTGCCAGTAACACAAGAATTGGAGGAAATGGAGGTCAGCATACTTATCAGTCGAAGGAAGAGGCTGTACTCCAGCAGCCTCCATTGCATGAAGTGCTGTAGCAGCTGCTGAACGGTAGCTACGCGCTACGGAGAAAGGCAGGCTCGCATGGCCGCCGAGTCGAGCACCAGCTGAGCTGTAATGGTGGCAGGGATGCTGCCACACACTGTTTAATATACGCAGAGCCAGGGACGGCCCAAATGGAAGAACCCTGAACTGGTACACCTTGCCCAGAAATGCAAAGGGTAGGACCACCTGTGACATTGGGCAGTAAGGACTTGAAAGTATCATCTTTCAGGGCTATGACACAACCCAGTCCGCCTGAGCGATAGACTGGAGGACCCCTGGAACACACAGCATGGGGAAAGGAAGAATCGTGAGGCACTGATTCCGCCGTTTTAGTCCAGAACGGGGCGACCCCGCCCCACCTCCTGGTACCTGAACTTCGGTTGAGTAGAACCTACCGAGCATCGAGTAGCACCCCCAAGGACTCTTGGGGAGGGCGGAGGCTGGACGCCAACCTCCTGGAGCCTGAAATGCAGCTGTAGCGCAGTGTTACGGCGCGGTACAGAATGTGCTGAGAAGCACTGGCCCCTTGATTGTCCACCTGAACGTGGTTGAAGCTATTGGCACGGGGTACCACAGAGGTTCCCGGCCTGGAATCAGGCAGAGGTGCACGTCGCAGCGTGCAACTACTGTCTAGCCTGGTCAACCTGAGCACTTCGCACCGGGCCTGAAGAGCAGCTGGCCGAACGTCTGGCCTGGGATCACTGGAAGAGAACGGAGGGTCTGTCGACACACCTTCGACTGGGACAACTGCACCAGCCAACCCTGGCGGCGCGCCACGTCACAGTTGACATCAACCTGCCTAGCTCCCTAAGTCATAATGCAAAGTCTGCAGTGAAGCATCACTGAGGGTCCATGCTGAGTGACCAGCACTTGACCCCTGTATGGTTTGCGACCGAGCCAGGACTGTGTGAGAAAGCAAATTCCCAGATGGCCCACACAGGCAGCAATGTCGTAACTCCTAGTAAGGAGGTCGTCTGAAATCCGGCACTGGGGCCGAGGGCAGCGCACATCGGCTCTCAGAGCCTCGTCTGGGGAGACAACCAGGGATGCTATAGCAGGCTCAATTGGAGCTAACCTTTCCAAGCCCTAACTATCAGCATTGTGCATGGCTGCCAGAGCTCTGCTGTCACTAGTGTGATGGGAGAGAGCCCTTAAATCTGGCCAGCATCTACGGAGCTCTGCGGAATAAGGCTCAGAGGGAGGCACACAGAAAGGGAGGATTGAGGGCCTGCCGAAAAGAAGGCATTCGTGGGTGCAGATGAAACCAGAGCTTCATATAACCCCATACTTGGCGAGTCACGGACGGACACTGACCCTCTAGCCGAGCTGCCCACCTCTAAGAGGTTACAGGACGCAGCTGTGGACAGCATGTCATCCCCTGTAGTAGGAAGGATGCCCAGCCGCAAGGTTACTCACTGCCACTGGTACCATGAGCTGGTTGGAGGCTAGTAGAAGAGCCTCTACCTAGCAACCTAAGTGCCCGAGACATGAAACTACAGTTCATGCATGGGTTATCTGACAGCGCTTCCCTCAGGTGCTCAACCCTGAGACCTGCAGGGCACTTGTCATGGCCATTCCCCACTGTATGGAGGTCATGAAGGCGTAAGCTGGCCACTGTCGAGCCAACTAAATATGCATCTGACTAAGGTATGCAACTGGGCTTCAGGCGAGAGCAACCGAGCTACGGCGCGACACCGCCAGAATAATACAGCGGCGGTGCAAAACTATAGCGCCCACTGGCGAGCAAATTACAGTAGCCTGCACAGACACGACAACCGTGTGACAGCTAAAATAACACAGTGAAGGCGACTCTTGGAAACCCAAGACGCTCCCTGGCGAGCAACCAATGTATGCAACCGGGCTTTAGGCGAGAGCAACCGAGCCTCGGTGCGACACCCATGGACATATAAGAAGGGTGACACCGCTAGAATAATACAGTGGCAGCGTAAAACTACACCCACTGGTGAGCAAGTTACAGTAAAACATGCTAGAATTTAGCCAAAAGTCGAGCCAGCTAAAATATGCATCCGACTAAGGCATGCAACCGGGCCTCAGGCGAGAGCAACCGAGCCACGGTGCGACACCGCTAGAATAGTACATTGGCAGTGTAACCATGCCGCCCACTGGCGAGCAAGTTACAGTAGGCTAGGCAATCGAGCTCTAGGCAAGAGCACACCCAAGCAACAACGCGACCTGTCGAGCCAATTAAAATATGTAATCCGAATAAGGTATGCAACCGGGCTTCAAGCGAGAGCAACCGAACCACGGTGCGACACCGCTAGAATAATACAGTGGCGGTGTAAAACTATGCCGCCCACTGGCGAGCAAGTTACAGTAGGCTAGGCAATCGAGCTTTACGAGAGCGCACCCACGACCCCCTAAATAACACAGTTCAATTGAATTCAGTTTACATAAGAAGGGGACAGTGCAAATCAATAAACCACATGATCATACATGGGTTAAAAAATGCTAGAATTCTCTATCTGTAGTCCCCTGGCAGTGTCAGCGGCTCTTGGTAACCCCAGCCGCCCACTGGAGAGCAAATCAACGAAGGCTATAGGCAATTGAGCCTTAGGCGAGAGCACACCCAAGTAATAATGCGCCTTAATAACACAGTGACGGCAACGACGTTCACTGGCGAGCAAACTAAGTAGCCTATGCAGTCAGGCTAAGGCGTGAGCTACCGTGCAACGGTGCGACACGGCTATAAAAATACAGCGGTGTGAACTAAGCTGCCAACTGGCGGCACACTACAGCAGCCTACACACGCGCAACAGTGTGACATGGCTAAAATAACACGGTGAAGGCGATTTAGGAAACTAATTCGCCCACCGGCGCAGCATACAGTGTAGGCTATACACATAGTGTGTGGCACGGCTCATCCACTGGCAAGCAATAAAGTAAGCAATGCAACGCAAGGCTTAGGTGAGAGCCCACAACTGGTGGGACACAGCTCAATACAACAGTGAAAGCGACTTCTGACCCGAAGCCGCCCACTTGACGAGCAAATTAGTAGCCTATGCAACCGCTCTAGGCGAACTAGCACCCGAGCCACAGTGCAACAATGCTACAGAATACTGTGGCGGCGGCTTGGACCCCAAGCCACTCGCTGTCGATTAATTCAAAGTAAGCAACCGGTCCAGGCGAACTTAGCACCCGATCAACAGTGCAACAATGCTAGAAAGACAATACATTCGAGCATACAATTAGCAACCGGGCTTAGTGAAAAACACACAAGCAACGGTGCGAACAAAAGAATAACACGGCGACTGTGAACCCAGCCGCCGCCTGATCTAATCAAAGCAATGTGGAAAGGTGATATTAGGTTCCGCGGTAGCCGTGCTACGCGTAGCCTTCACACTTTACTCACCCCTTACCGGCCGCAGCCAAGTCGAACGAATTGCAAGTCGCAGCCCTTGGTGGTCGAAGTCAAATCGAAGCACCAACCCTTAGGTACGAGCTACTTGCGACAAGCTAATGACAAGCTAATGGTATATTATCACACAACAATGTGTGCGACCTGCTAGTCCGCGAGAAGATAGAAGGAACAGAACCTCTGGTGACTTCCGGAATATATAGACATTCCCGGGGTCACCCAGGTGTCACAGGTGACTTTGTTGGTATAAAGATCTCGACCTGCGCATGCGCGCGATGGAACATCCAGTGCTGTAAGCACCGCCTCTGGCGGTCAGTAGGAACGAAATAGAACTGAAATGTTGTGCTAATTACGCACTCACCATGCAACAACAATTGATAGCACCATTTTAAAGATTGGACACAGATCGGACAGGTAGCTTATCATGAGGAGATATTCACTGATTTTGACGAAACAAGTGATCTTTATTTCAACAAGCGTAATCATCAACACAGAATCACTAACTTTAATACATTTTTCTCACTCATTGCCACTCAATAATATATGTTGTCTTTTGACAGGGAGAGCAAGGGCTGCCTGGCCTTGGTCTTCCCGGCCTGAAGGGTGAGAAGGTAAGTGTAGAAGTCCGTTTGTTTACATCATTTGGCTTGATTTGTGATGCATAATAATCTCCCTGACTCCTTGCTATTTCTCAGGGCGTTTGCGGTGTGTGCACACCATTGGAGGTCGGTAGCGGACCCGCCGGCTACAAAATGCCTGAGGGAACAATAGGCAAGCAGGGCGAACCAGGCCCTCCCGGCCCTGTTGGTCTCCCTGGTGTAGGAATTGATGGCAAACAGGTGAGATTGCTATTTAAAAAAATAAAAAGGTGGCATATCCAACAACTAAACCAAATTGTATTTACACAAACATACTCAGGCAGCTTTTTTGAATTAGTTACCTGCTTCCCTTCTTAGAGTCTGTTTTAAGTTGTGGCCTTGGCTGCAGTAGAAGTAAACATTGAGATTGGTCAAAAGGGCACGCGCAACACTGAATAATGCATGCACAGAGAAACACGCAGCATGAATTTTAAAGATGACTGGCGTGGTGGTCCCTCGTTGAAAGGGCAGTATATGAGGATCTCCGAACACCTAAAGTGAGAGCGATATAACCCGCTGCTTAAACTGACGGGAAATGATTAAGGTTTCTTCTATTTTTCCTCCCTGTCTGATCTTTCAGGAAGGTTTTCATTTGGATACTGTATATATCGCTACTTTTTGCTTTATTGGGCTTTATGTTATTACATATTATGTTGACCTCAAATTACATTTTATTTTTTATTACAGACACAACATTTTATCTTTGAAACCTGAAGTATTTTGTTGTCATGGTCAAAGAGGCAAGTTTGAGATGCTTAAACATTTTTACCCCAGGGGTGAATCAACCATAATGCTTATTGTACAAATACGATACACAGGGACAGTTACTAGACGTAATAAATCTCTTTTAGCTTATTTCACCCTTCCCAATTAAATGCTATGTGCCTCAGTGGGTTGGTTTGCAACTATTTATTTTCTTACCTGGATGGATCGAGCCAGGCCACTTGTTTGTAGGTGTGTGTGTGTGTGTGTGTGTGTGTGTGTTTGTGTGTGTGTGTGTGTGTGTGTGTGTGTGTGTGTGTGTGTGTGTGTGTGTGCGCACCTGCTTTTTCACACCTGCTGGTGTATCATTTATCTGCATACATTTATACATCACCTTCTGTTTGCTTACACAGGGCCCACCAGGTCTTGGCGGTGCAAAGGGAGAAAGGGTAAGCTTCATGCTATTATACAGTAGATCTTATCTGTAAAAAAAAGTTCAACAATTTCACCACACATATAATTTAGCTTTGACGTAAGTTGACAATTTAAAACCAATATTCAATGTCTTTTGGGCATTCTGCTGCAGTTTTTGTTAATAACTTCTGTCCACATCTCCAAAACAGTATACCTTGAATAAGGGCGCACTCACACTAGGGCCTCTGTTCCGTGCCCGAGCTCATTTGCATTGGGAGAGGTGTGCCAGCGAGAACGGCACAGATGCTAATGAGATGACACGCGCACATTCACGGATACGCAATGTGAGCTGGATGACGTAGTCCAAGCGCGACCCTTCTTCCCCACAATAATTGTAAACAATGGCGGCAAGAGGTTCACGAGTGGGTTCCGGTGCGATAGCGAAGTGGAGAGTTTGCTAGAAATTTGGGCCGGCGACAGTATTCAGTCGCAGCCATGGTCGCAGCTGGATAAGACCCACAACAATTCGGAGGTGTTTGGGGCAATCTGCGACTACTGTTGTTCTACTAACTCTGGCAGCGAGTACGCTTGGTGATGACGTATGTATCGTATTACGGCGTGATGACTTATGTATGAAGGAGCAATCGTGCCTGGGCCGCGGCCTTTGGGAGCAGTGTGACCACGGGCCAGCGGGGGAGTGGGAAGGGGGGAATATTCCTGCAGCACAGAACAGGCCAACTTGCCTTGTGTGAGTGTGTCCTAAGCTAATCGAATAACCTGGATGAATTCTTACTTGGAGTCAGTGGTTGCCTTTTAGAGACAGCCAGACTTTTTCTTAACTAATTTGACATCTACTGGGAGGACCAAGGATGTCTGCAGGAAAATCTCCCCAAATGGGATTGAATCATAATTCAACAGAGCCCGTTTTATTTCAGGTCACCAACTCTTTCTTTTTTGGAACATTCACTTCACTTTACCCAAAAACCTGAGGAATAAATCTGTCATCGGCAGAGCCAGGCGGCATTAAATCAAACTGAAACCCTCGCACAGTCACTTTACCCGGGCTTTGAAGTAAAGCCCTACCAAGGCAGGAATTTAGTTTTTTTTGGCATTATCAGTATTTAAGAGTTAAATAAATCTTGTAAAAAAACACATTTTAAAGTCAAATCAGCCAATAATAATAAAAGTAATGCATTGGTTAGATAGCAAAAATGCAGCTACAGAAAAGTATGGAAGTCATGTTACTGTAATCCTGTTTCTTATCAAAATACATTGTGTGTATCCTTTTCTACTTTGTAGCAGTTTTTCTTCTTGCCTGCCTTAAAAACGTGCCTTCCGTTCTTTGCACATCACCCCCACCAAACTGTCAATCAATGGAATAGTGTGAGACCGATGGCATGTGCATGTTATCGTATGATACAAACAAAATGGGGACCTGCTTACAAATTCAAACACACTACCTATAGCTAACCGGGGCCTCATATCAACATATTTCAACCATCATGATTCAGGGTGACCAAGGAGATCAAGGAGATAAGGGACTGGATGGATCTGCTGGAACCCCAGGGCTGCCCGGAGAGCCTGGTCGAGATGGACTAATGGGTTTCAAGGGAGAGAAGGTAGAGGACCTCAACTTTGCTGTAACCTGTTAAACATTTGTTGACTGCTTGTATACTAACGTTCATTGCATCAATTGTAAAGGGCCTAAAGTGTCAAACGTAGCCGTAAGGTTGTCTGCCCATGCCCCATCCCTTTTAACAGACCATATACTGTATGATAGAGGTATTTGTTAGTTCTTATGGATCCGCCTTTTGTGTGTCAATTCATGGATACATCTTATGACTTGTGATATCTTAGATACCACTGGTAACACTGCATCCGCAACACAGGAACCGTTTACTATTATAGTTCTCAGAAGTACATTTTGAGGAACTTTTTCTGGCTCCATCTCCAGAGAAGGTACTCTCGCAGAACCAGAGGAGCTATAGTGACATAGTGGTCGATATCAGGAGCCGGCAATCGCCATTTGTCAAATGTGTTAATCTGCAGTTAATGTGAACACTGCGACACAAAACAAAAACAAGGTCATGCAATATGGCAGAAAATACAGAAAAGGGCTCTGACAATAACCACTACACACAGCATAAAAAAAAACAGCTCAGGTATAATTTACATTTAAATTCACGCACATGTGTTGACTGCTGGCTGGCTTACAATGTCAGGGGGTTTCCTATTAGTGGTGTGAATGCCAACAGAAAAAAGCCCTTCAAAAATAATATACAGTAGTTCCTGGGTAACCCCCCCAGTAGACAAAAAAAGTTCCTTGAACTGTTTGGTCTGAATTTCCATAATGATGAAGTCCAGTGGTATAAAATGGATGCTTATTGGCTAAACAGGGCCTCTATCATTTTGTTTTTATCCTGGATCATGGTTTGTATTGGCTTTGTGTTTTTTTCCCAGGGGGAAGCGTGTACCAGCTGTGCTTCTCATGGACCCTCTACGGCCGATGGTGTAGCCGTGCCAGGCGCTAAAGGAGAGAGAGGGGAACCCGGGTCCCCAGGAGAAGGGAAGCCTGGCAGAAATGTGAGGGAAAAATTATGTGTTCATCAATTTATATATTTACATCTGGCTCTCTCTCTCTATGATAATTGCTGAACTAACATCTTTGTTTCTTTTCTTTTCTTTTTTTTCTAGGGGAAACCAGGCTTACCAGGTGTTCAGGGGCCTAGCGGTCCCAAAGGAAGCAAGGTTTGAAAGTCCAATTATTGCATTATCATGTTTATAAATACATGCGGAGGATTTCTTTCTATCCATCTGGCAGTTTCTAATACTGTGTGTTCCTCCTGTGCCCCCTGTAGGGAGAAGCTGGAGTCGCAGGTGTCGGCCTTGCAGGACCACAGGTAAGGTTAAAAAAAGACATTTATATCAACAAATAAGTTTTATGTCGACAGCTAATGCAGCTCTGTCATATAAAACATTAACACTGCTATTTGATGGACAGGGTCCCTATGCCTCAGTGTTCAGGGCTTTCCTGGCCCCTTTAGATCTCACAATAAAGTCACCAGGTTGTAAACAACCATCCAAATCATCCTGTGTCGTTCTCCCTCCAATTCCTTAGATTCATTGTGGAATCCAAATGGCTTTTGTAGAAAAGGAGAATCCAGTCTTTCTCTACTACTCAAATACAACTCCACAAACCTCTCCCAGACCACCTTAACATTCTTTCTCTTTTGTCTTTTTTCATTTGCATTAAAGGGTGAAGAAGGTCGGGCAGGCTTCCCAGGAATTGTAGTAAGTTTTTATTTTTTCCTATTTTAAAAGTCCTGCTTTTTCTACAGATGGATTTTGGTCTAATCTGTGTGTTTGTTTAGGGACCGCGTGGAGCCCAAGGATTGGCTGGCCCTGTTGGCCCTGCTGGTGACCAGGTATCATTGAATAGAAATGTTGAAGCCATACTTTTTGTTGCCATATGCGATCAAACTTAGCTCATGTTGTTTATGCGTGTTCGTATAGGGATTCAAGGGAGAAGTTGGGCCTCCGGGACCACAGGGGCCTATGGGCTTTGGAGCAGCAGGGCCCCCGGTATGACATAACCAAACCTTTTTCTTTCTTGAGCATAAGGGCCATGTAATGTTGCAATGCTGTTGTCCTGTTGTCTAACAGTTTGTTTCCTATTCCCTCTACGCGCACACACACACACACACACACACACACACACACACACACACACACACACACACACACACACACACAGGGCAAAGACGGAGCTGCCGGCACTGGAGGAACGCCAGGAGTTGATGGCAGACCTGTGAGTTGTCTTGTTCCTTTATTGTCAAAAGTTTTCATTTGCATGTTTTTCGTACGTGCTCAACATCAGCTCTAGGAAATGTAAAAAGACGGTAACAAACTTAAATTGTGTGCCTCCGTGTCGGCCATCTATTCGGGGGTTTTAATTGTCTTTGAGCTTCTAAGGGAATTGTCCTTGATTAAGGCATCATTTTGCAACCAACCAAGTGTGTCTGCCTCGATCCATAAGAGAGGCAATGTCTGCTCCCATCTCATCCTCTGTCCCCTGATCTACACTCAGCTCACTGCCCCCGTGAGCTTTCTTCTGGAACAACAAAGCACGAGTAACTAAGTGTGTGTGTGTGTGTGTGTGTGTCTCTGTCTGTGTGTGTGTTTGTGTGTGCATTTCCGCTGTCTCCTTCTCTTGCAGGGACTTGACGGAGCTAAGGGGGACAAGGTAAGTCTACCGTTTTGTTTGGACGAAGGGATCTGGAGGGGTTTGAATAGAAAAGGGAACAGATGGTAATATCAAGAGATGGTTCAAAACAGCCCTCCTCACCTCACGCACGCACGCACGCACGCACACACACACACACACATACACACACACACACACACACACACACACACACACACACATACACCCACACACACAAACACACGCTTCGAGCTGACACACACCTGTCTGGCGGCGTGGATAGAGTAGCACTGAAAAGTGACAAGTGCACTGTTGCTGGCAGACAAGAAGAAGGGGTTCTAGGGGCTTTCAATGAGGGATTGTGTGAGAGTATTAATTACAGCATTCATCAAGAGACATCGGTCCAGACTGTCACTACCAGGGTGAGGAGAGATGAGGTAGTGGAGGAGTGACTGTCAAGGTTCAGGAAAGGGTGTAAGGCCCTGCGATTAATGGGAGAAAAAACTAAGAAAGAATAAGCAAAAAAAGTCTGCAGCTATCCTGAAGAGAGATCATACATACTGAAAAAACCCTGACGTGAGAGGAAAGTAGAGAGAGCAATTGAGCTTCTCCTATCACACACATTGGGTGAATTAAAGCTATAGTTGGTAACTTCTGTCGCCTCTCCCCTCCCCCCATGAAGAATTCTGAGATATTACAACAACACTGTCAGCTCATCTACAGTACATTAGGTAAGCCTTCGGTGATCGCTCATGGATGTTATACCTTCTGCTGTACGGCCAGGTTTTTTTCTTAGCAGTAGAATTGGGCGCCTTATGGGATTTTTTCTGAGCTCCTGCGCCAGTGGGGGTGGTTGGTGACACCAGTTTGTTAACGCTGTCATACGAAAAATCAGAGCTGAAAGGCTTAATCAACTTTGTGTCAAATCGTTGGTCCATGGCTTGAATGTAACCAACCAATTCCTTAATATGAAAAAGTTACACACTATAGCTTTAAATCTTTATTTGCATCATAGTGCCATACATTCTTAGTATTCTTGTGCAACATCCAGGTTTTAGAGACAGTTTTATGTAAGGCAATGCTACATGTTCACAGATGGGTATAGCTATATAAAAAAAATAATATCATTCTACCTCCTGCAGTTTTGAGCTTCTTTGTGATGCATAAGATATCAGGATTTTGCAAAAGTGCACAAAAGAGTCTTCAAGGCTCAAAGAGTCGTTTTTAATGTTGTATGAGGACTCTGTTTTGAAGCCTGTGCTTAAAAATGTGCAAAGAGTTTGACTTCAACTTTTTATATCTGTCTTTTATTTTTTGATCTATATTTTAGGGTGAACCTGGAGAGTGCAACTGCATAATGCCTGTGCACGGTGGTGTAGGCGGACCTGTGAGTACAGACACACACACGCGCACACACAAACACACACACGCGCAGCCTGAATACAGATCGACTTGTGGCACTTACTCCACAGGGGACATATTGTTGAGAAAAATGCTAATGCTAGCTTGTGTCCCCTCTGCATCTCTGCTGTAAAATTACTTTTAAATTGTCCTTAACTATACACTGTGCCTTTATCCGTATAATTGTTTTGTTCAAGCACTGTTGCTGCTCTGACTTTGACTACTTTTGCCTTCCAGGGTGCTCCAGGAACCGTGACAAACACGTGGGCGCCCGGGCCTCAGGTCTGAACAATCAACCTGCATTACTGTCTGATAACTATGGCTTTTATTTGTCTGCAAGCTTTCATTCTAAAAAATACTGAATTCTTTGTTAGTGTTTGACTATGAATGTGTTAACTGTGTGTTGTAGGGCCCACCGGGACCTCCTGGCCCCCCTGGTCCGCCCGGGGTTCATGGTGTGAATGGAATCGAAGGACCTCAAGTAAGGGAAAAGGGGGTCCGTAGTAGGATGGTGAGGGAGGTGGGGCGATCTCTCTTCAGTTCAAATCAGTAGGCTAACTCCATAAGCCTGGATTGAACTATATAATGTGGGCTTTCGGCTTGGGCATTTGTGGCAATGCTTTGCAACTTAATGGGTTAATACATTTCATAATATGCATGTAGTAAATGGAGCCACATTACGTATTGAATGTGCACATATCTTGGTATAAAAAATAGGCTCAAATCAATCAAATCAAATGATACACTTTGCACTAACCCACCCAGTGCTTCAAGCTTTAACCCATGTGGGAAGCTATAGAGCAGGCTTTTGGGAATGTCCGTCATGACATGAACAGTTATTTGAAGGTCTGGGTTAAAAATCTAAATAAGTAAAAACGCTTTTGCAGTGCTCATCATAAAGAACCAGTTTGATGAGTTTGGATGTTAGTAACTCAAGCAGACCTTCAAATAAAGTGTTACTTTAATCTGTGTCGCAAGAGTCAAAAGTGTAAGAAAGGAGTGGTGACGGTAACCAGATGGAGGTGGTCAGGTCTCTGATAAGGGTACAGTAATAGAACTTAATGCAAACATATTGGATTTATTTTCCTAAATCCAATAAGACTTTGAGATTTTTTTTTTACCCTGGGCCTTTGACTCTGCCCTGCCTATTGGTGAATATGGGAGTGGCTAGCCCTCGATTAGCAACCAATCAGTTCAACCTCAGTTCCTTCTTTCAGGGTATCCCTGGAAACGACGGGATACCGGGGAACCCGGGTTTGCCTGCACACATCGTAAGTAAAATTAGAGAGAACCGGAGGATGAGAGGCGGCTCTTGTCTTTTGAGATGGGAGCTCTGTGGCCTTATGGGTAAATGATGCAAACGCACAAAATTAATGCATGTGTCAGAAAGAGGTCCCGTACTTCCACGCGGGCTTTATTTGATATGAGACTCAAATAAAATTTTGAGGTCACAAATTATTCATCTGAGGGAAGACATGAAGGCATACAAGGTTTTGATTTGTAACAACATTTGGCACAATGTTGACTCCATAAATCTGAACACAGCTCCATTTAATCACCATTATAGCTGTGTTGTGTTTTCAAAGAGTTTTTTACTAAATTTGTGATTTTAAATTAAATGTTTTTTTTCTTCTTTTAATTGCCTTGTATTGCAAACTGAGAGTAAGATTTACACATGTTATATCATACATTTTGAGCACTGCCGTTGCACTGCTAAATGATGCCACTGATGCCAGGCCAAGCACGCAAGCACCGAGCAGACTTGGTTTATGTCACATAATATTCAAAGGGGCATGTTGATATCTATTTATGAATTATTGTGGGAATGGACATAAGGCTGGCGCTTATGCCTACATATTTCATGGTGACAGAGATGTATGACTTTAAAGCATATGCGGCCATTTTTGCACACCCTTAATACACATATTCAAAGTTTCCGTCTGTTGGGCATCTGTTTGTAATCTCAGAAGGCCTTATGTGCTAGTTTATATATAGGCCTATATATATATGGTGTCAGTGTTGTTTCTTTCAAGTCTGCTGATGGCTTGATTTTATTAAGAGAACGTCAATGTCGCTCTCAAGCCAGGACTCAAGGGGAATTTCTCCTTCAACAAAGGAATTTAAGTAGCACTTTAAAGGAGGAAAGAGGTTCTGAGTCAGTATAGCACTCTGGAAAAGATTTGAGAGTGATCTTGTCGAAAGTCTGCAGGAGAGGTGTTGATTGATCGCGTATTGAAAGGAAAGGACACACTTAAATTTGACCGAGTTGCAGTGTAAGCTCTGAACTATTGCAGAGTTGCAAAATACTTTTATTCACTCTAAGACGTTTTCCCTAGAGTGAAAAGTTGTCTTCTTCTGCCCTCCATACCCCTTACCTGCAAACACATATCGAGATTGCATTTTGCCCTAATATGGGTAGTTAAACGTATCACTTCCTCTAACAAGTCCTTATACATGTAATTACAGAGAACCTTCTTTTTTTTAGCAAAGGCTTTGTTCTAGCTACTAGTGGCCAATAGCATGCAGCATAAAGTAGCCGTTAGCTAATGGCTCCCAGTTTGAACAATGTCAAATGGCTTTGCAATGACTTTGGAGCCAGGCCAGGTCCTATTGACAGACTTTCCTCTAGGGCCCGACCGATATTGATTTTTGGGTGCCGATGCCGATTATTTTCTGAGAAAAATTACGATAACGATTAAATCGGCCAATTATTATTATTTTTAAATCCCATAAATATATATTGAAAAAAATTTCTTTTTTGAATCCTTAAATATAAATACTTGTTACTGTCAATAGGTGTACAGAAACATTTTATTTATTGAAATATGCATTGTCTAAAAAAAGTGTTACAAATATGTCTAAAGTGACATGACGCATTTTTAAACTCAGAACATTAAGCATTTTATGTAACTGCACCCAACCCTCTGGAACTCCCTCCCTCCAAACATCAGCATCTCAGACTAAATAAACTCATTCAAAAGTCAACTCAAAACTCACCTCTTTAAGAAAGCATAATTACACCGGACTCCACTCCAAACCTTATCTTTAATTTGTCTGTATTTTATTTTATTTTTCTATAAGTATGATTTTCTATATGTTTGATGTAAAGTGTCTTTGAATGACCTCCAATAAAGCACTATATAAATTCTATATAATAACTATAGTGATATCAACTACTATTAACAGTCAAGAGATGACCAATGACTCTGCTATTGGTGTCAGGGGGAACTGTGTGTGAATTAATGCATCTCACTCAACATGATTGCTGAAAAAAAAAAAAAAAAATCGGCGGCCATTTTGCCAATTGCCGATTTTCGGAGATGTGCTATATATCGGTCAGGCCCTACTCTCCTCAGTGGAGACTGTCCCACTGCTTGGATAGGGAGCACACTGCCTTTCACAGTAAATGTGATTGGGCTTGTTGTGGAGTGAGCGTTTTTTTTTTCAGAACGTACTATAAATAAACAGCTTAACTTCATTGTGGTATTTGTCCCTGTTGTTTTTTGTGTTTGTTTCCTACGTGAACTTGCACATGATCAAGTATGTGTGTTTGTGTGGACGTACAGTGAGCATGGGCAGATATAGTGATGTTTCTGTTGTGATTTCTGTTGCAACGTTTTGCTCTTTACAATTTTTTTTTTGTAAAGACTGCAGGTCATCATCGGCCATTACTTGGCATGGGTTCCTGAGGTCTTGATGCATTCTCTGGTGTTTATCTGCTAACATTTAGTTAAACCAATTAATTTGGAAAACTCTGGCCTCATATGCAAAGATATTTTTTTTAAGATTTTTTTTGGCATTTTTATGCTTTATCGATAGTGTAGAGACAGAGTTGAAATGGGGCAGAGAGGGGAGTGACATGCAGAGAACGACCGGGTTCGATTCCAGCCCGTGTTCCGCTGCTGGCCGAGGCCCATGGGGGTACGCCCTACCAACTGAGCTAAGGGCGCCCCAATGATTTTAACATTTAAACTTCCTCTTAAATATTGTCTTCTAAGTTGTCAAAATTACTTTTGTCAAAATCACTTAATATCCCCTCATGATCCTCTACCTGTCGGTACTGTGTGTGCGCTGTAAAAAAAAAGTATTAACACAAAGTACAGACAGGTAGCGAATCATGAGGAGATACTCACTGATGTTGTCATAAAGAGAGTTTGACAACAAACATTCTCCAGAATCGCTGACTCCACCTTTAATGCCATAAAGTTCTTAAATGAATATTAATTTAATTTCCTTTGCCCTGCCCATTCTGTAGTACACCCCCACCGGACCAGACCAGCTGCCTCAAGACGAAACTGCAGTGGACGGTGCTGTAAGTTCATGAGTACAATTGCATTCTGAGGGGAGGGGGTTCTTTTTTACTCCGTTTTTGTTTTGTGTTTGTTGGATGTACTGTATACTTACGCATGTTTACATGTGTGTGTGTGCATGTGTGATCCATAACACAGGAGGAGTGTGAGGGAGGCTGTTCCCAAGGGAAACCAGGGGTGCCGGGCAATTCTGGTGCTAAGGGAGAAAAAGGAGACGAGGGCAAGCCAGGCGTAACCACCTTGGACAGCTGTGACAGGGTGAGACTTGGAGGGGAATTAAATACATTTAATTTGTGTTACATTTAAAGGTGCTCCGAGGGAACTTTCAGTTTGTGTTGATTCTTGTACCCCCTCTGGACAAAAGTGGCAGTGTTTTTACTATGCCAGCTGTAGTTCATGGGTGAGTGTACCCATGACAAAGGCATCAAGAAAAACTATAAAAAAAGAATAGCATTCTTTGCACTGATAGTCTGGTTCACTGTTACATGTCATTTATGATCATCAGAAATATTGAAAAGTTCCTCGTAACACCTTTAAGTATTTCAGTGTTACCCTAATGCTTCAAATGTAACTGTATAGCTGTCAGTCTGACATAATAAAGTGCCAGCAGTGAGGCATTACTCTTGTAACTTAATCTCACGTCTGCTTTCAGTGTTTGGAGAGACTGCAGAGAGAGCAGGCGACACAAGCCGTGGTCAGTGGAGATCATTGTCATAGTCCATGGACATTCACACGGACACCTACACACACATTCATTTTCACATTCACATTTTGCCGGTACGTTTTTGTCTTTTCATCATATAGGGTGACCGATCCTACGCTGGGCAACCTGGAATCCCTGGAACACCTGGATCACCTGGACATAGAGGAGAGCAAGTGAGTCTGTGACTGTGTGTTTTTTTCTTATGAGCATATTGTTAATAATATTGTATTGAGAGTATGTTTGCATGTCGGCCGTTGCTTGTATGTAAAAGGCGAATCCAAATGACATTACCCATCACCTCTCTCCCTGTACCTTTTCAACAGGGTGCACAAGGAGAAAGAGGCCAAGCAGGAATGCCAGGGAACTTGGTGAGGCTTTTGTCAAAACTCAGGGTTTTAGTAACATGGCTCAACTTTAACTGCTGCAACGCTTATTCATAGTTCACCTATTATGCAATATGCATATATTTTTAAAGTTTTTTTTTAACATTAATATGGGCCCCCAGTCAAATTTCTCTCCCCTTATGACGTCCCAAATGACAATTTTGAATCATAGTATGCTACCTTTACATAAAGAAACCTAAGTGTTTTCATTGGTTTAAGTCAAAACACATTTTTTCCTCTTAATGACATGAGTAGAAAGCTGTTATGGTAGACTGTAGAGTCTGATATCCTTATCTACTGTTAGGATGTGCCCGCAGTACCAATACGCAGACATACAGTATAACACGTTTTTCCAGTGCTTTCATGAATACATCTTTCTTAAACTTACCAATCACTAAAGCAATGTTTGAAAACTATAAAGTGAATTTTATTCCATGCTAGACAATAGTTTTTCAGTGTTTTTTTGAGGGAGAGGATCAGATTTATTTTTATTTTTTATGAGTTATTTGAATGGACTTGAGTGGAGCTTGTGTTTTCCACTTTTCACTGATTTCACAGAGGCCCCTGCTGGTGTCAGGCGGGTAGATGTTGCACACTGTAGCACACACTGACCTCTTGGATACTGATATACATGAACACACACACACACACACACACAAGCTATTCACTTAATCGTCAGGAAACAGCTTTAACCACAGGTGTATATTGATTGCATTTTTCCACCTGACACTGTTCTCTGTCCACAGGGACCTCCCGGTTTCCCCGGTCCTCAGGGCCCACCTGGATCCAATGTAAGTTTTTTCACACTTCCAACTTAATTTTCAATTTTTTTAATCAGTAAGTAAACGATAAATCAATTACTCTGTCCCTTCAGTTAAATACAAATGAGGTTACAAAACAATACCCATGATGCAACACTGTAAAAGAAAAGTAGTGTCATTTAAATGGATCAAGGTGGAATTTTTTTGTTGTATGTATGTATGTATGTATGTATGTATGTATGTATGTATGTATGTATGTATGTATGTTAAATCTGAAAAGTGACTAATGCTGTCAAATACATGTAGTGGAGTGAAGCGTCCAATATTTGTTTTCCTTTAAATGATGTGAAGCAGAATTATAAAGTAGCCTGAAATAGAAATTGTGAACTTATGGCAAAAGTATCTCAAAATGGTACAAAGCAGTACCTAAGATATTGTACATTACTTTATCTACACTTATTATTACCTTCTCCTAATACAGATCACCTCACTTTAAAAAAGAATCGAGCAGCCCTTTTGATTACGCTGTCTTTGCCCTAGCCGGCAGCCTGTTCTATCCGTGGCCCCTTTAATGAAAGTTATTTCAGATGAGGAAATGGTCTCTCGTTCTCCCGTTGTTCAATTATTCCCCCTGTCTAAGTGATGGAGAGTGGGACTTGCCTTTGCAGACCTCCTCCTCCTCCCTCTCTCTTTCCCTCCTACTACGGATTTACCGTTTCAGGAGAACGGAGATGCTAAATGGATGAGCTGTGTGAGCGCTCCGTGGAATCCCATTTGCGGCGTAGTAGCACTTTATATAGCAGGTGTTATCTACTGCTGTCTGCTGCTGCTGTGTGTCTGTTTGTACTGTGTGTGAGGGAGAGGGGAGTGGAGTGAGACCCCGCTGATGAATATGTTACTCATATATTCAATAGGGAGGAAGTTAGTCCCAATGATCAGCCACTAATTAGTTTCTCCTCACTCAGTATGATCAATTACTAATTACTTTCTCTAAATTACAACCCTCAGTAAACAAACCAATCATACTGCTACTGTTTAATCTTAAATCTCTAAGTATTCTTACCGTTCCTTGAAGTTCAACTGTTTAACCATTTATTCTAAAGGGACGATCCAGAGCAGCTAATTATCGCACGCATTTGCCACCACTGTACAATCATTGTGTGAGCATCTCTCGTGACGATCTTTCAACAACACATTTTTTATTTAAAACTGTTTTTATGCATTCTCTCCTTCCCGCATTCATCTGTTTTACGCTTACAGCAGCTGTTGCTGGGCAACAGAACACACTCGCACATGCATATTAATAACAAACATTAAATAATCAATTAAGAGACTGGGAAATATAGCTATTTTTTTCTCTGTGATTGCGTTGCTTGGTAACACATAACCCCCATGTGCTGCTCCTTTTCTTTGTTTGTGTGAATTTAAGGTGGATTACTAAATAAAGGCTGCAGCTTTGGTCAAATGTTTAGGTTCAAAGTTCAAACAACTTCATGTATCCCCAAAGGGCCCATTTAATTTTAACAGTGCACAGACACCATACAAAACATGAATCCATAGACAGCAGACAGACACAGGAGTATGACCGATGTAACAAAAGATGGCCGGGCTGAGTTGTGTACAGTTCAAGTCTAAGACGATGATACAATAATCAAGTTTCAAGACAGAGTATACACATGCAATAAACACACAGATTATTAATTAAAAAAGTACATTTCCAGAGACTATTATCGAATGTTACCCTTGTTGTGCAACACCGTAAGGGAAGGGAATAGGAAAGCAAAAAACCTCTATCATTTTCGGGGAGGGAAAATAAAGAAAATTGAATTCACCGGACCGGCTGGACCAAGGAAGCACGCAATGTTCCTCCTCTGGCTATCACCATCGCAGACCCTAAATCCCCATCACCCGAATCTCCTCGCAGAGAGAGAGGTGTGTGGAGCAGGGGGACGAAAAATCAAATTTAGACGGTGTGTGTGTGTGTGTGTGTGTGTGTGTGTGTGTGTCTATATATATATATATATATATATATATATATATATATATATATATATATATATAGACATATATATATATATATATATATATATATATATATATGTCTATATATATATATATATATATATATATATATATATATATATATATATATATATATATATATATATATATATATATATATATTCCAGTTAGCTGTCTGATATTTGCTGCCTTGCCTATAGCCTTGTCCTTGGCTCATTCCCCCACCAGAGGAGCCTCTCTCTCTCTCTCTCTCTCTCCATGACACGCATATCACACATCCTTCCCCTCCATGTTCTAATCATCCCCTTCTCCCGTCGTCTCTCAGGGTCTGCAGGGCGAGCGAGGGTCAGACGGCCTCCCGGGAATGAAGGGCGAGCAGGTGAGAATCTGCCAATCAGAGGCCCTGAAATGACAACATTAAAATGATTGCTTTGCTCTCTACCCCCACCTATATACTTTGATTGACTGCGCCTTGTTTTTGCCTCAGGGCTCTTCTGGTACGCCCGGCTACCCAGGAGGCATGGGACCGCCCGGACTGCATGTAAGTTGTTCTCATTGCCGTGCACGTTATTAAAAGGAACTGTAGGATGTAGGATGACTTGATGGGCTTGTATTGGATGGACAGCTGGTTACAGTGCAATGTGAACTGTCAATGTGAACTGTCATTGATTTAAGAGTGGATTTGTATTGGTTCAAGGGAATGAAGGGTGAACGTGGGAGCGCAGGAAGTGCTGGTGGCCAAGGTGAATCGGTAAGCCATTATGCCGTCACTGTTATGTAACATTTACGATTGCATCTGCTAGCAAGTTCTACATCACCGGCTAATGTTTCTTGCCCGTTCTGCAGGGTCCTCCTGGAGCTTGTGGGGCGAAAGGACAAGACGGCCCACCGGTCAGTGTCTCATCAAACATATATTTTAAAATATATATTTTATTTAGCTTACAGTTTTTTCTTTTACTTTTCTTTTACTATTTTCTTGGACAATTATTCTTCGATTTACAATCAACACTTCCAGATTTACAGTTCATCGCAATGAGAAATTATAGTCCACCTTTTCAATTGAACAAACAAAACATTTTGCTGACAAGGACAACAGGAAGACATGAAGTACATAAATAGAATGAATAAAAAATGAAAATAAATACATTAAAAAAGAAGAACAAGAAAAAAAGTTGGGAAGCCCCCCCCAATAAAAAAGTGTATACATTCATATATAGATCCATACTTTAATGTGTACATACAGAGATTGGTCAGATATTAACTCACATAATTGTAAAAGGAGAAAGAAAACATTTTTTTTCATTTATCTTTACAAAACTGACGAATAATTTGATCCGTTCTGTGTGTGCAGGGCATTAAAGGAGCCACAGGACCAACTGGGCCTGAAGGTGGCAAAGGGGAACAGGTATGTGTGACCCGAGCTGAAACATACAATTTAAAAAATGTGACTAGAAGAAGCAAAACTAACAAATATTCATTTTCATTCCTTCTCTTTTTATCTCAAAGGGTTTCCAAGGACCACCAGGTTTCTCCGGACCACCAGTATGTAGTAAAGTAACTCCTCTAATGCATGTTCTCGTCTTTGGAATAGTTGTACTGACTTTGTATATTATACTGTGTGTATTTTTAGGGTGCACCTGGTCCACCAGGCAAATCTGGAAGGGAAGGGAACACTGGTCTCAAGGGTGAAAAAGTGAGTATAGACACACCACACATTATTTTGACATTTCTAAATTTGCATGGAGAAATGAGCATTCGTTTGACTGAAAATCTCTTATTTTTCAAAGGGTAATGATGGCACCCAAGGCAATCAGGGTCCAAGTGGGGGCCAAGGCTCACCAGGCTCACCAGGGCTAATGGTATTGTTTTACATTTACCATTTCAACATATCTGTTAACTGGAATTGCAATCCACAATTCTGATCTGTCCTCCATTGCTGTGTTTTTGCAATGAAAGGGCCCCCCTGGCATTGAGGGTTTGGATGGAAAAGATGGGAAGCCGGGGCTGCGGGTGAGTCGCACACATACTGCAGTGGTCACACTGTTTGCCATGCGCACACACACACACACACAAGCAAAATAAACCAAACGGAACAGTGGAGTCATGCTGTAGCAGTGGGTGTAGTTGAAGACATGCGTGTAATTGTTGACCTTTTGACGCTGTTATCAGGGAGAAGCAGGCCCTCCAGGCCCAGCAGGACCGCGAGGAATACCAGTAAGTATTTTTCTTCCAATATCTACATGACCTGATGTGATTCTTTATCGGCATGTGTGTGCTGTGTTAAACAACAACACTACATTCTATCCAAAGATCAGATTCTAACATAAAACATATTCTATTTTTGTTTCAATGTTGGTTGGTTTGATCGCCTACCAACCCATCGAAACCATCCTATTCGATTGGATTGCCATGAGATTTTGTGAAATATTCCTCAGAAGATGTATCCTCCATATTTTTTCTTTTGGCATCACCAGCAGAACAATTTATTATCCAGCTAAAACATTTCAACATCTTATAGATTGACTGGTGTGAAATGATGGACACTCAAGGTCGCTGTGGGATGAACCCTGTGTTTCTAAGTGAAATGTCTAGAAAACTGTTGAATTCATTGCTATCAATTCAGGCACACATATCCATGGTTCCATGACTTTTCCTCTAGTGCCACCTTGAGGTTCACATTTGTGGTTTTGGAGCAATTTGTCCCAACAACTAGTGGATGGAGTGCCATGAAATGCGGTGCAGACATTCACGTCTCCCTCAGAATTAATGTCACTAACGTCCTCTAGTCTAGAACCATCATCAGGTCAAGCTTTATTTTAATTTGCTTTACGACCTGCACAATGAATAATGACATTCCATCATCATCAGCTGTACTTTGTGTTTACTGCTAATTAGCTAATGTTAGCACGCTAGTGACTCTTTTTAAACTTAGATGTTTTGGCATTCAGCTCAATGTCTTAAGACCTGACTTGTAGAGTAGCTCACTTAGCATGGCAGTAGACTCTTACTCCTGTTAAAATGTGGATACCTTTAGAGCTGCTGGTAAATGTTGTCCCTCCAGACATTAGCATCAGCGGTGCCTCATTATTTTTCATTATGCAGTAGCATGTTTTGGTAGTTACAATCTTGGAGGCATACTTGTTATACACTGCATTAGAATTGCATTGCCATGGCTCACCTTCACTATCACATGCAGCAAATCAGCATGCAAATCAGCCTGCATGAATAAACCCTAGTTCATTGAAAGCCTATCTAGAGCCATTAATGGAAAGATGGATTTAACTACGATGGTTGAATATTCCGTGCTCGATAGATTGTGACTTGCATTTTGGATTAAAAAATTGCATATGTGTAGAACAGTGTAAAGACAGGTGTGGTTGTCTAAATGTATTACTTATGCCGTAAATTAGCATAGACTGTCACTTGTTATTTTTGTCCATTTCCACCCATGTTGGCACGCGACTTCAGTATGTGCAATCATTACTGAGTCTGTATAGAGTTGCATCTATCAGCTCATGTGATGTGACCCCATTTGAAACTTCCATCGTCCTTTAAGATCTTCCGAACTTCTTTGTCCTTTATTTCCACACAGCAGAGATAGTTATTTTTTTCACGTAATGTATTCAGCTTCGTCGAAATTCACCTGCCTCTCTCCCTCCCTAAATTCCTTTTTATTCCTCTCTCTCTCTCTCTCTCTCTCTCTCTCTCTCTCTCTCTCTCTCTTTCTCTTTCTCTCTTTCTCTTTCTCTCTCGCTCTCTCTCTCTCCCTCTCTCCCTCTCTCTCTCCTTATCTCAGTTTGTGTTCTACCCAAGAGCAGGTGTTCAGGATTTTTCAAAGACACGTCTGCCCAGCCTCGACTTTGTGAATTTTGATACAGTACCAATCCCATTCTCTTTGATGTCTCTCCTCAGGGATTCAAAGGAAAGACTGGCCATGTCGGCTTCCCCGGACAGAAGGTTAACCAACAACTCTTTGCTTTACCATCCACACTATGTCTGTTTGTTTGTCTGCTCCCAGCTGCTGCCTGTTGCTTCCGCATAAGGTCAAGATGTTTCATCAAACTGATAATTATAAAAACTTGTCTGGGTTTAATGTACTCCTGTATGTCCCGCCTCATTGTTTTGAGTTTCCATTTGAAGAAGGGCGGTTGCATTCAACTCACACTTCTGTTACATTTTTATAACTTTTTTTTATTAAAGGTGCTCCAAGGAACTTTCAGTTCGTATTCTTCGAATTCTTGCACCCCCTTTGGACAAAAGCAGTAGTGCTTTTACTCCGCAAGCTGTTGTTCCCGACTGAGCGTACCCATGACAAAGGCATAAAAAAAAAATATATACAAATAGGATTATTTGCACTGATGGTCTGGTTTGCTGTTACATGTAATGTATGATTATCGGAGGAAAAATTAGACAGAGTTTCAGAAATAGTTGAAAATGTGTTGTGGCGATTAAAAAAAATAATTTAAGCAACAAATAAATAACTCGTAAAACTCAACTACTTCTCCCATGCCTTCAGGGTGAACCTGGACCCACAGGTCCGCCTGGACCATCAGGCAGAGCAGGGCATGAGGTGAGTACGTTTGCTTTGGTGGATTTGTATAAAGACTAAAGAGCACATTGATAATCTGTGTATAGGCCTACAAGACCAAAGCAAGAGTCAGTGTAACCCTGAAGGTATTTAATGGTCCATCTCTGACCTTTCATAGGGGGATTCCGGTACCCCAGGAGCTCAGGGAAGACCCGGACCCCCCGGCCACCTTGTAAGTTCAGTACATGTTATTGTCTTTTGATATTGTGTTAGGTGTGAATAAACATGAATACATGAGTAAATATGTGCGTGTTAACCTTCTCATTTAGGGCTCTACAGGGCCAGCCGGACCACCAGGACCGCCTGGGCCATCAGGAGTGGTAAGAGAAATGCTCTTAATGAAACATGTGACCATCGAGCTTCATAATAGTCAAGAAATGGACAATAACATTAACTGAGCTGAATTTTTATCATGACCCAAGGGTAAGATGGATTGTTTCTGTATAGCCAAATATGTGTTATGGATCAGAATAAAATACAGTGAATAGAGAGCACTGAGCACAGCAAATAATGATAACATCAATTATGAACGCAATACATTCTGACAGAGCTACACATACTGAAAGAGATAAAGAAGATAGATGACAGTAGATCGGGGTAGGGTATCTTAATTTAAATATTTACAAGTTAAAATTAATGTGCCTTAAGAAAAAGTATTAAAATGATGCATTATGAGCTATACTTTGTGTGTGTGTGTGTGTGTGTGTGTGTGTGTGTGTGTGTGTGTGTGTGTGTGTGTGTGTGTGTGTGTGTGTGGGTGTGTGTGTGTGTGTGTGTGTGCGCGTGTTTGTGGGAGAGAGTCAGACACAATTGGAATTCTACCCCTGCTGTGAAACATGCAAATAATAGCATAAAATGTGAATTCTCCATTTCCCCTCTGCAGGGTATTAAAGGCGATAAGGGCCAAGCTGGTGAGAGGGGCATTCCAGGGATGGGTGGACTCTCAGGACCACCCGGGCACCCGGGGCCAATGGTTAGTAGCCTATACCTCTCATTTTACGTCTACTTCTTAATGTGTCTTTGGTGACTGTATTGATCGTTAGCCTCCTGGCGAAGAAATATTACATACTGGGCTTTTAAAATTTTTCTTTCCTACTGCTTTCCCTTTGTCTTTTAGGGAGAGCCGGGCAACGACGGTGCTGCTGGTAAAGATGTGAGTAATGTCCGGTGTGGTGTGCCCCCCCATTTAAGCATTTAAGAGATCAATGTGTTGATGTGTATATTTCGTCACGCTGAAGGATACATCATTCTTTGTTTTGACAGGGCTCTCCAGGCGGTCCTGGGGACTGCGGGCAGATGGGTCAGAAGGTAAGCGGATTGTCAAGCTTAGCATCAATCTTCAATTGCCTCTGTAGACTATCTGAATTCAGCCAGATTGCTGGTCTTTTTTATTTCAACTGAGGGGACTTAGACCGGCACTATACGGTGCTAAACACGCTTGCTTTCTCCATTTCTGCCCGCTCAGCACCCACACTTAACACAGTCATCAGTTCAGTAACCCACCTACCCACCCACCTCACTTCACCCCACTCCCAACTGGCAACCCGGCCGCCTGCTAGCCCTCTTCTGTGGCACATGCTTACAGTACCGTAGGTGGATACAGTGATGAAGTTATTCTCTGCCTCTGGGATAATGCTATTAAGCATGAGGGGGAGATGCTAGATGAGGCTATTTGTCACGCTGACAGGACGGCATTGTCAGGGTTTTAAGCCGAACAGAGAACAGTGGAGAAAGGCAAGAGCAGACTCCTCCATTCTATTTCCCTTCCTCTCCATTTCAAGAGTCGCTTGTCTCGTCGTGACATGTAAACATTAGACGTCCATTATGGGCTGCTTTGTCCTTCATGAATCAGTGTCGCTAATGTAGCATAGCTGTTATTTTGAGTGAATTGAAAGTGGGCTCTGCCGTGTGGAGAGTGATATTGTAAAGCAACTGCTGCATCTAAATCGGCTTCATATGCTTCTCAGAGTCCACAGAAGAAATACACGCAATACACGTGCTAAATACAAGCAGAAAGTGTTAAATACAGATAGACATTGGCTTTTTGCCTGAGAGTTAGATGAGAAGATTGAGGCATTTGATGGTTAGCTTAGCATGACTTAGCTTAGCGCAATGCAATGGCGCAGTGGGAAACAGCTAGCCACAGCCTGTGTTGTATTGATTAAATAAACAAGATTGAATTTGTTTCTTAGCTTAGCTTTAAAAAGAGCTGATAGGCAGATGTTTTTTCAACTTTTGGACAGAGCCAGGCTATGTAGGCCTATTTCACAGTTTCTAGCCTCTTAATGCTAACCAATTATTTCCAACTATTATTTCCTTTCTATAGCTTCATATGTAGCGCACAGACCTGAGTGTCAATCTTCATATCTTACCTTCAGCAAGACAACAGAATGTTGAACCGTTTTTTATTTTATTTTTATTTAGGGTTAAATATCAATTATTTCCATGCAAACTACATACTTTTTTATGGTCAGCTGTAGTATGTAGAATAGTAAAAAAACACAGGGATTGTCTTTTTTTACTCACATTACCTGTATGTATGTGTGTGTTTCCCAGGGTGAGACAGGGGCAGCAGGCCAGAGGGGTGCTCCTGGGGAGAGAGGCAGACCAGGGCCCCCTGGTGGTGGTATGGGAGGTTACCACGCCAAAGACGCACAGCCCATGATGGGCCCGGCCGGACCCAGAGGGGAGAGGGGAAACCCGGGCTCATCGGGCACCCCCGGGCCCGCTGGAACTCCTGGGTCACCAGGAAATGATGTGAGTTAATTACACTTCATTAGCACCGTAGCTGTCGCTTTAGTCAGCGATTCTAGAGAACGCTTGTTGTCACTTTTTATGTGTATTAACAATGGATTTTTTTATGAGGAGATATTGAGAGATGTTGACTTTAAATGATTTTGACAACAAGCTTTCTCCAGAGTTGCTGACTCCATCTTTAACATTTAATCTTACAATCCAATCCAGCTTGGTTGCGAGAAGAGGTGAAAAAACAGTGGCCAGAGGCACTCACTAGCTCCATCTGCTATTGTAAATAATAAAAAAAATAATAATTATCTACATTGATTGATGTTTTCCCTTGTGTCTTTCTCAACAGGCTGTAGTCAATTATGATGAAATCAAGAACTTCATCCGCCAGCAGGTCATCAAGGTCTTTGATGGTGAGGGCATCTTGCTAATCTTTGCAAATGCACATTTAAATGTGCACAACGTGCTCCAATGTGCATAACACTGCGATTTCTAGACTAGAGCATCATTCATTTCCTCTTCAGATCTTTCAAAGCATTGTTTCATCCGTCCTCTGGGACACCTTTGTTTGCTGATGCCACTGTTGAATCATTGTTGGTTATTGCATGTTTCCCCCCTATGCAGAGAGAATGGCCTACTACTTGTCTCAAATGCGGAGGCCAGAAACTGTGTCGTCGCCAGGTCGACCCGGGCCCCCAGGGAAAGATGGAACACCGGGTATTCAAGGGCCCCCAGGTGGACCCGGAGGCCCCGGAATGATGGGCAGACAAGGCCGGCCAGGACACCAAGGAGGCCCAGGTGAGGCTTGTCAGTTATAGCTATAATGTTTCAAGCATTTGCTATATGTAGTGTCATGTGGTCAGAATGTGTCACTCTCTTTCTATAGGGCCAAGAGGACCAAATGGCGAAAAAGGAGATAAAGGTGTAGGAGAGATGGGAGATGCAGGACCTCCAGGAGCACCAGGTAATACCCCCCACCCCGGTCCATTGATTTGATTAATAAGAAGTACAGCAGTAGCTATTTAGTTTGGGCATCAGCGAAAAAGGGACGGCAATATGCAAGTGCATAGTGTTGTTACCCTGCCGAGTTCTTACTTAAAGGTCACCTATTATGTGAAATACACCTTTTCATGTTTTTACAACATCTGTATGGGTCCCCTGATGTGACTGAGGACTCCCAAAGTATGACAAAAAACAACCCGTCTTCTTTGTCTCCACCATTGCCTTTCTGAGAACCTGTGTTCTAAAACCTTCATCAGATATATCTCCCCTTATGATGTCATAAAGGGACAATGAACGTGAAAATGGACATAATATTACCTTTAAATATTTAGATTGTAATATAAATATTAAATAAATATAATAAATATAAATATAAATATAAAATGTAAATCACTTATTTTGTCACATTGTATTGAGGCACAAAAACCATCCACTAGACATGTGCTTCATGCAAAATTGCAATTTACACCTGATGCTAAATCCTTTTTGGCAGAACTGGCTAGCTTGACATAAGTGATGCTAATTGCTTGAAGTTATCATTTGTTGTTGATTAGTAAATAACCAGCTTGTAGCTTGAAGTGATATTTCTTCCTGCTCAAATGGTCTTAATTGAAAATTACCAAGCTAATTCCTACCCCTCAAATCAACATCTGAGAGTCCTTAATCATCAGCTTTGGCTAAAGTAGCACATTAGCAGCTGCAGTCACTTCAAATGGGGCCGTTTATTTATTTTCCGGTTGACAGGGGTTTTTATTTGAACAAGCAACCATGCTCACATAAAAATGATCAAAGTAGAATTTTGTTGTGTTTTTTTAATGTTCTCCTGTGACATACATTGCTTGTTTGCAGAGATGTAGATGTAGACGATAGATTGATACCAATATCATTTCTGTACTGTAAATGTTAAGCTTAATAAGCAGCTTGTCTGGCTCTGACCAAAACTTAGAAATCTGACTACCAACACTGCTAAATGTCATTAAAAAACAAGCTACGCCTTGTTTGTTTGATCGGGTCAAATACCGTAGGGGAATTAATCGCAAGATGTGAATATTCTTATTTCTGAAACTTTTCCTTTTTCCTTTTCCCTCGAGATGTTGGTCTGTCTTTTTGAATATTTCCCTGTTGGGGTTACCACGGTAGTGACAGTTCTACAGTCACAACATTCCCCTGTCTTTATCCAGGTATACCGGGCCCTCAAGGCTATGGTAAAATGGGTCCCCCAGGTCCTGTCGGTCAGCAGGGGGTCCCTGGCATCCCTGGCCCTCCTGGACAGACCGGCTCAAGGGGAAGTGATGGGCGTTGTAATCCTGGAGACTGTGGGGGCCGTCAACCAGAATACCACCACAAGGGCCCACCAACAGGCAAGGGCCCCTGGTAGAGGGCTCAAGCTGATTCAGGAGAGAGGGGCAGAGGGGGCTGACGTGAAAAAAAGACTACGGAGAACACACAGGCAGCCAAAGACCGTTACCCAAAGTGATCAAATCATACCTTAGGATACATATAAAGCAGCTCCCTTATTGTTGGAATTGTCTAGATTCACAGACAGTGATTTTTTTTCTACTGTAATTGTGTGTACAAATCCACAAATTATTTTTGAAGGCCCCGGCTGGAATGAGGCCCTGTAAAGACGCACCAGCAGCTCCCTTTTATTGCGTTGCATTCTTTTCCCCTATGAATGCCAATGTATTGGTATTTTACTGCCTTCTTATTTGGGACTTGCATCTTTTTCTCACTGTTTCACTCCTTTTGCACATTTTCAAACAACCCAGGGGAGATGGCAAGAAACACAATCTGTATTATTTTCTTCTCCTTGATTAATTCTGCCCTCTTCTGCTTTGTTTCTTTTCATTTTCTTGTGCCTAAACCTGTAGGAACAGACTACACACACTCGTATCGTAGCGCTTTGCTTCCACCTCTTCCATCTTTTTTAGCCTTTCTCACAGAATCACATTTGGGGTGCTTCCTTTGCATTTCTAATACTTCTGTCTAAGTGTGTGTGCTTGGTGTGAAGCATATTTGGATTTGACCTGTAAGAGAATACCCCGAGAAATGAATTTCAGTTCTGTAGAAACAGATGTCAAAAGCCTGCATTCATGCCCTCTTTGACGGATTGACTGTTTTGTATATATTTATATTTATATAGTGGCTTTTTTATACTTTTTCTACACATTTGATAAAAGACATACGCATGGCTAGCCACTTATTTTTCTTTGTCCATAGATGAAAAAGCAACACAAATGCCAAAGGGATATTTTTTAAAGATCTATAAGCTTTCAAAATGGAATAATGTGTTTGGTAAAAGACAAATTATTTATAGAAGAAAAATTGTGTTTATGCAAGAGAGCATATTGGCTTTGTCAAGCCTGTTGGTAAAGCTCATTATTTCTAATTGTGAATGCGCTCTGTTTGGAAATACAGCCATTTTAAACTATCTCATCTCATTTTGTATACCAAAGTACCTTTACTAGCCATCTGTCTGCCTCACCAGGCACTTGTTTAAGAGCAATAATTCAGCCCATTCACCACAAGTATACACTGAGCAATGGCACCAAGTGCTCACAATCACGTAAAGATAGAGAAAGAGAAAGAAAATATTTTCTTATTGAATGTTATTACTGTGTTTTGCGGTTGCTTTCTGTTATTTGTCATCATTTCTGTCTATACAAGTCTATATAGTCATACATCACTACCACTATCTTCCCATTTCTGTAGTTAAATCAGTAGTTAAAACTATGAGCCACACTTTTGTTTCTCACAAGCTAATCCATGGAATATGTTCAACTAATTGCTGAATTAAATTGCTTTTTCAAAGAGGCTGTATCGTGTGGTTATCATTTTCAACCTGTTTTGTAGAAAACCCTATTGCAATACTGTTGCCCAACTACACTGAAGCATTATGGTACAGGCAGCGGGCCACCAGGTACAGACATGCAGTTATAGTTTTGACCCTCTTTGTATTTGTTGTCAATGTTTGTAGTTGTTTTTCATCTCTATTTAGTTGTTTTTCATATCTTTGTAGTTGTTTTTCTATCTCTTTGTAGTTATTTATCTTTGTTGTTTTCTATTTCTTGTAGTTGTTTTTCATCCCTATGTAGTTTTCTTTTATCTCTGTAGTTGTTTTTCACCTCTACGTAGTTGTTTTTTCATTTCTTTGTTGTTGTGTTTTATATCTTTGTTGTTTGCTATCTTTGTTCTGGTTTTGTCTATTTGTTGTTGTTTTCTATCTCTTTCTTTTTTTTCATCTCTTTGTAGTTGGTTTGTCTCTGATGTTGTTTTTATGTCTCTTTGTTGCTGTTTTATTTGAATTTCCAACAACACATCTTGGACGTGACTTCAAAGCGAGGCTCTGGCCCAGGGGACCCCTCCCTCAGCCCATTCAGCAGTCCATCCGTGTGTCCATCAACTCTCCTGTATAATATTTCTTTACTGTCATTTTAATCCAACCTACCGTATGCCTTACATATGTTGTATTATGTAATATTTGAGAAAAGAAACATTTTAAAAGCAGATTTGTGCACGTTTTGTTGCTTACGTGTGCATTTGAACAATGGTCCTGCATTGTTTAATGCAGTATTTTTCAATGGTGGGAACTTTTGGCCATGGTGGTGCAAGAATGTTGACAATTGTTGAGCATCTGCAGTTTTGATGGTATGGTAGTTTGTTTACATGCATGCATTGACACTATTAAATGATTTGGAAGAATGTGAGAAATGAAGAGAGGACGAGCTGAAAGAGGTGAGCCAAACTGAAGACACTCATTTCCATTCCCCACACGATACAGAAGTACATTAGATTTTATAAAAGGTTCCTCTTTATTGGTTTGGGTTGACCTGAACAGCCAGAAAAAAAACCTCTTTACAGATGATTATATGAAGAACAATAAATAGCTTCGGTTGATGAAAGTGAATCAGTCATTAAATCGCTGAGACCCTGTGGAAAGTCGACAGTGGCATAGGGAGCACATTCGGACTGATTCCTTATGAAAAAAGTTGTTATATCTGTAGGAACTTTTTATTACTCACTGAATTCATTAACACAAGATTGTTGTTGGTGCATATCATAACCCATTATTTTTTCTCTACATAATAATCAACACACATTTACAAAGATTTACAGCACTGCATTGTGGGAGATGGGAGTGCCCATCGGGATATGCTGTTGCCAGGCAACAAGAGGAGTAGATAAAGCTAGTCGTTAGTTTCTAAAATGAGACTTGGGTAGAAAGCAGGGATCGAACGGAAGGGGGAAATGTACACATGAGGTAAATTGGGATTTCACTGAAGCCCACTGATGAAAATACTACCGTTTACAATACAGTACAGTACTGAGTGTAAATATAGGCTTCAATCATTTATTGCTCCTTTTTTTGTACACTTTCAAGGCATCGGGTGTAATGCTGCATGAGAGGCATGGCATTAAAACGTCAAAAACACATCTGAAACAAGATATTAGATATGTATAACCATTTAAAGTGACCATGTTGAAAAAGAAAAGCACCTTTCACAGCACACTTGGATTTCAGCTCCTACTGTGTAGATACTGTGGTGGTGGTAGGAGAAAAGGAGAGGCAAAATGAATCTGTTCCTTTTTTCAAGGCTGGGGCTATTTGGACGGGACTGACACACTGACATCATCCAAAAAAACACTAGAAAATTGAGCAAGGATGTGGGTGGCTGTGAGCTGCTGCTGTTGTCATGGTGATGTGTGTGTGTGGGGGGGGATACAAATCAGGGTATGTCCCACCAGTTAAAAAACTTCAGGTTGTCAGTTTCAGGAGGAGGGGTGTTTTAAACCCAGTCACTATTATTGTCCCCCCCCAAACCTTCAATCTTGATGTTGTCCTACTGAGAAGAGCGGCCTCTCTCTCTCTCTCTCTCTCTCTGTCTCTCTCTCTCCCCTCTCTCCCTCTCAGATGTTGTGAGCTGATGATGGATAGACAGCTCCCTAAACACCGGGTCCTTTGATTGTCCCGGCCTCTTGTAGTCTCGGGGAGGTGTAAGCGGACGCAGCCAGACACATGGCCGCCTCGCAGTAGCCCGGCAGGCCTTGCGAACCAGCCTTACCGGGGCGGCCGGCCTCTCCCGCTGCTCCCTGAGGTCCTCTCTCGCCGTGCCTGCCGTCCCGAGCCACGCCATCCACACCAGGAGGACCTATACGGAAGGGAGAGAGGGATACACATCATCAGGTAGGGAATGAAAGTGATTTCTTTGGTACTAAAAACAATGTTGAAGAACTCTATAAACTACTACACATGTGGACTTAAAGGTGCTCGGAGGAACTTTCGGTTTGTTTTAATTCTTGCATTCCCCCTTTGGACAGCGGTACTGTTTTTACTACTCCAGCTATAGTTCCTGGGTGAGCGTACACGTGACAAAGGCATTAAGAAAAACTATAAACAAATAGCATATTTGCTCTGACGGTCTTGTTTGCTGTTAAATGTCATTTACGATCATCAGAGGCATCACAGGCTGCAAAATGAGACTTTCAGAGTTCCAAATGCCAAATGAGTTCACACGAAGTTGACAAAGCCTATCAGCTCCACAAAACTCTATCAGCAGCGCAATGTTTACATACTGGTGTCGCCCCCCCACACTGGTGCAGGAGCTCAATGATTGGCTACGAAATCTTTCGGTGGTTGATGCTACTGCCAAGAAAAAACCTGGACGTACAGCAGAATTAATCAAATCCATGCGCCATCACCGAAGGCTTACCTCATGTAGTAGCGCCAACAGTGTTGTAATTACTCCGAATTCCTCATGGGGGGCGACAGAAGTTACGGACTATTGCTTTAAACTGTGTGCACATGTTCACAGGGGGAATGTGTTCTATTGGTTGAATTAATGTGTACTGTTGCAATCCTATTACATTCTCGTTCAAGAGCATCTGTTAAATGACTGGAGTTAATGATGCTTTAACAATGCCTCTCCCATGACACGAGCTGTAGCCTAACTACAAGCCCTAAGCCCTCCTAAGCTCCTTGTTGCACCCTAACTCTTTGTAACCTTTGCTCAGTATTACCTACTGTTTTACAGTCCATGTGCGTGCATGAAGCTTGCAGAATTCCATTGTTTTTCAAATATTAAAGCCACCAGCTCTTACCTTGTATTCCTGGGGGTCCTGGCGCTCCTGGGTGGGGTTTACCGGGATCTCCTCTGTCTCCCTTTGCTCCCTTCTTTCCTAAAGAGGACAAAAGAGGGTGGGCTCAGATGCGTCCTAAAAAGCTATACCTTTAACGGTGTATTCATCATTACGTAAATGTGTCGATGCTCTACTGTATTCCATAGGAGTAGGTTAAGTGAAGATACCATGGAGGTAGGCCTAACCGGTGACACAAATATTACGGAATAATAATGCAGTAAGGCTATCAACAAATATACCATAGTCTCACTGCTCATGACTAAGCACCAGTGTTAAGAAGCATGGCATTTTATATTGGCAATGAAATGTCAAGCCAACATTGGAAAAGAAAAGGGTGCGCTTTCAGCCAGCTACTGTAGCATTTAGCCAATCGTAGGTAGGGCAAAAGTTAGCTTAATCTTGCTAACATTAGAGGCTCAGCTAAACATTAACTTAAGGCAACAGTTAGAAACTAGCTGACGTTAGCATTAAGCCTAAGATACTTCCATATTCTAATTCAAAAACTGAAGGTAAGAAAAGTGTGTATCGGGCTACACAAGCTAACTAGCTAGCTGCTTACATGACTATACTGTCTGCTTTGCCTTTAGGGGTGTCTGAAATTGTTGGAGAAACATATAGTGACAGGTAAAAAGAATATATAAGGGCTATGACCATCTGAACTGTTATTTTTTCCTCTTTTTGGGAGAGTGTTGTCTTTAGTATTTTTTTTTCAGGGGGATCGAATGTACGTAAAAAAGTCTGAGGAATCTTGGTGTAATTTTTGATGAAGGGATGTCCCTAGAACGGCATATGAATCAGCTGGTCAAGAACTGCAATTTTCACTTGCGCAACATCTCCAAGCTCAGACATATGGTCTCGAGCCACGAGCTTGAGATGATTGTCCACACTTTTGTGTCCTCACGATTGGACTACTGTAACAGCCTTCTAACATGCCTTAGTAAAAAAGGCTTGGCTCGTTTACAAGTTGTCCAAAACTCGGCGGCGAGGCTCCTGACCCGCACCCACAGGAGAGCCCATATTTCTCCTATTTTGAAAGCTTTACATTGGCTCCCTGTCGCATACAGAGTAAACTTTAAAATCCTGGTGCTGACGTTCAGGGCTCTTCACGGTCAGGCCCCTGATTATATTAAGGGCCTGATCCAGCCTTATGCCTCCAACAGGAGCCTGAGGTCCTCCACGCAGAACCTCCTGATGGTTCCTCGCACTCGTTTTAAAACCAGAGGAGACAGATCTTTCAAGGCTGTTGCTCCTCGTCTGTGGAATGACCTGCCCCAGTCCCTGCGCATTCTGGACTCTGTGGATATTTTTAAGAGTCAGCTTAAGACGCACTTGTTCAGACAGGCCTTCTAGATCCATGTCTATGTACTCTGTATTATATTGTATAGTATTATATTGTACGTTCTTAGGAAACTCTTCTTTGTAACAGACTCTGTATATGTGTCGTTTTATTGTATTTTATTGTGTTTTTTTAATGTGAAGCGCTTTGTGACCCTGGTCTGCGAGAGGCGCTATATAAATAAACTTTACTTACTTACTTACTTACCTCTTCATAGGGACATATCGCCTGCATCACCCCTGAAATCTATCTCTACCTTTAAGTCCTGTGTTTCCGACTTGTCCGGGTCCTCCAATCATTCCAGGGATGCCACGGGGACCAGGTGGGCCATGCTGCCCCTGAGAGCCAGTTGAGCCTGCAGGTCCAGGGGGCCCGGGAGGCCCCATGACACCTGCTCCACCCAGCACAGCCCTCTTGGCGCTCACCGCCACTGCAGCGAGCCTCTCTGTAAGAGCAGAGACGGCATCATCCTTTTTGATTAAATGACCTTTGATGACGGGCACCTGATTGCTCAGGAGATGAAAGAAAGTTTGGGGAAATGAGCTACTCTAATCTCCCCCATAGACATCAAAGGGTGAATATTCAGGCCTAGTCACTCTCACCCTGCAACATCTTCAGCACCACTTCAATAATATGCTGGTCAGATGCGTCACGTCCCTGGAGAGAAGAATAAGGAGACTTGAGTATTGCAGAGAGACATCATCAATACCGGTCTGTGTGTGTCCTATGCATCATAAATGGGATCCAAAATGGACTGGACTTAGATCACACTCACACTAGGCATTCATACCTTGCCAAAGCACAATTGACCGCTAAAGTCTAGTGCTTTTGACCAGTTTGAGTGCACCATACAGTGATCAAGCCCGATACAATTCCTTGGCCATGGCACTGTTGGAAGAGGTGTGCTTCGGAACTGTACGGATGCTTATGGATGAGCAGGCGCATAGGCCGCGGTCCTGACGGCAATTTATATGAGACTGTTGCCCGCGACCCAAAAAGAACAATCGAAATTAAGCACAGCACAGATCAAACAGGCCAAGTGTGAATGGGCCCTTACCGATGATCCCTGAATGCCTGGCATGCCAGGTATTCCTCTTTCTCCATTGAGTCCCCTTGGGCCGGACAGTCCCGCGGGTCCCTGATCTCCGGGTTTACCGGGGTCTCCGGTGGGTCCATTGTGTCCGGAGTCACCGACAATTCCTTGCTGCAAAATGAATGGAAGAGGCCAATACAAATTGATGACGCTGAGATTGAAAAAGAAGATATCCAAGGCAGACAGAAAGGCACAAATGAAGGAAGGACGTTCATGTCACAGTATAGGCCTCACCTGTCCCTTGGGTCCGGGTTCACCAGACAGACCCTGCAAACCAACAGCACACACAAAGACACTTTGTCATTTTCACATTCATCACTTCCCCTCTATCATTAATGCCTCAGAGACACTCACTGGGCAATAATTCAGGGATGAATATTGTAAATGGATTCCTAACAATGCTGCTGAAGCAGCCAACGTGCATCATTGCCTCGCTGTCATGTAAATAGCTCATTTGCCATCTGGATTACCCTGGGGATTTGTATGCAAATAAAATAAAATAAAACAGACATCCTCTTAACTTTTTATGTGCATAGGACATTTTTCTGCAATGTATCACTTTGCTTTGACGCCTTCTTATCTTATCTAAACTTAAGCCTTCATGTTCTCTTTTTATTTTTGTAGGTTTTGAGGGGCTTTTGAGGTTCTTTCCAACAGAAAGTTTGAATCGGCTTAAGGTTACGCCATAATGATTTTTACCTTTTCACCTTTCTCGCCAGCCAATCCCTCAACACCGGGGTCACCCTGAAAGCGACAGAGAGAAAAAGATCAAGAGGGGCAGACAGAAAGATGACTGTGGGAAATAATTGTCAGCCGTGGATCCGTTTTTTTTCTGGCAATCCAGTTAAAAAATAAAGCAAAAATGCCACTCACAAAGTCTCCCTTCGACCCAACTTTTCCTTGGAAGCCCTGGACAGAAAGAAAGAACGGTTCAGAAAATGTAAATGTTGTCATTTCTAGATTAGAATAACTTCAACAACAACAACAACAACAAAAAACAAGAGCTTTATATTGATCCAAGCCAGTGGCACCACACAAATCACAAAGTAAGAAAGATGTTGTCTCGTCTCTGAAACATTGGAAGATGAGGATGCTTAGATTATCATTTATATTGCTTATTTATATTGCTCGCCTCATTCAGTGATTTTCTGCAGCACCGGTGTTCGTATGCATGGGTAAACGCTGCCCTCAATGGACAAGTATGGGAAACTACATTTGTTACAAAGCAATATATTAGAGTACGGTTTGTTCATTGTTCACACAGACACATACACACACACACACACACACACACACACACACACACACACACACACACACACACACACACACAGGCACACACACAGGCACACACACAAGAACACTCACCTTGTCTCCCTTGGTTCCGCTTAGACCCTGGGCACCTGGAACACCAATTGGTCCCCTCTCTCCTTTGCCTCCCTGTTAAGAGAAGTCATAATGTACATAGGAAGTTACAGCTGCACCTCTCTTTGATTATTTAGACGTAGAAACAACCAAATGAGCAACTTACAGTCTTGCCAACGACACCCTGTGGCCCGCCTGGTCCCTGCTGGCCTCTGTCGCCCTGTTGAAACATAGAGGAACTGAGTATATTTGTTTCCCAATTGCAGTTTTTCGAACCTCCGAACGCAGCAATTCTGGAATTGTACCTTGGGTCCGGGAACTCCTTCCATACCCTGCTCACCAGGAAGACCAGGCTCACCCTAGGAGAATGCAGATAGAGTACAATTAATCACCTGACTAACTGCACAATATGAGAATTGTGATACCTGGAAAAAAAGCTGTATATTTGTATGTTTTACCAGAGGTCCAGGGGCACCGGTCATGCCAACATGACCCCTAGGTCCACCCTCGCCCTAATAAGGCAAGAGAGACGAGAAGAGAAGTGTGTACATTTAGAAAATGAAAACCAGAAAAAAAAAAGTTGTAAAGGTCAAAATAACACGATACAATACGAGCTGTATTAAAAAGATTTACCTTATCTCCAGGTCCACCTTTTGCCCCTGGACTGCCAGGCAATCCCTACAAACAGAATTAACAAGACTGAAAATAGCACAAATCAAAGAAACACATCCATATGGTGGGCATTAGACAGAAACAGTAGAGACGTAGTGTTTTTCTCTGTATTTGTATCTTTGTATTTGTATCTTTTGTAACATTTATTTATACAGGTAAATCCCATTGAGACCGAAGACTCTTTTGCAAGGGAGACCTGTTTTTCTTTCCCACGTTACCACTCACACACATTCATACACCGATAGCAGGCTAACTATCGACATTCACACGAGGCAAAGTGGGTGAAGTGTCTTGCCCAAGGACACAACAACCATGACACAAGTGGCAGGGCGGGGTTCGAACCTCCAACTGTATCTGCTAGATGCTAGAAAGACCTCTGCAATATAAACAAAAGTTACCTCTGTATTCTGACATTATGTGCAGTTTATTCTGTATGTTTGTAATACAGGGAGCAAACCTGAACATTTGTGTAGATGAATTTAGATACTTGTATCTACTGATACTGATGACTGACACATAATAATAGTGATGATAAAAAAGCTGCAGTGCCAGCTTCACAATAAGCCACAATCAGACCAGTGGGGTATGCTCAAGTGTGTGTGTGTGAGTGTGTGATGGTATATCACAGTAAGGCTTAAAACAGGGTAAGTTATTGTGTTTGAGTTTGCAGCGGTGTTAGTGTCGCCGAAATGACTACACAGCAAAGTGTGCATCTCACGCTCCATTACCCCTTAAGTCAGAACGGTGGGCGCACACAAACACACACACACACACACTTGAGCATACCCCACTTGTCTGATTGTGATAAATCACTCGCAGCGGGAGTGAGAAAGCTATTTCAAGGTGGTTTAAATTCTAAAACAGTGTGGGTCACAGGGTCACTGTTAACCTGGATGAGAGCCCAGAAGACAAAACGCACAGAGATTTACAGGCGGGTGGCTTCACGCTGGTTTCACCCTGTCTGTGTCTTGGAGAGCAAATGTACCCCCCTACGTGATCTGAAAGACAACTAGCCTTTATGACAGAGGGCCTTATTTGCATGTGCCTCTAGAGGAATTGCTAAATATTCTCAAATCTAAATATCCCCCCAACCCCTCCACTGAAGTATCACTCACCGCTGTTCCTTGTGGACCAGGAGCACCCGGTCTACCAGCCTGGCCTGGTCCGCCCTGACGAAATGAGAACATGGAGAAAAAAGAATAAATTGCCAAATCACTTACTGGGAATCGAAAGTTGTTCATCATTATCACGGCTGGCAACCCCCTCAGTATACCTTGATTCCAGGAATACCAGGTGTGCCATCTTTTCCATCAATACCCGGCAGACCCTGAAAAGAAAAAAGAAGCAGGCGGTGGAGTCAGTCAGTGGACTTCATTTTCGCACACACTCTCTGAACTGTGAGGCGCAAACAGGAAAGTGTTTTCACTCACATTCTCTCCCTTCTTTCCAACCGCGCCCTGTGGGCCCTGGATGCCTCGGCCGCCCTGCAGAAAGATAACCAAACCAAAATCAAGTCAGTGTATTTGCGGTGCACATCAGGCATCACTGCACCCATTCAGGTTTATGAGACATGTTTCATTTTTTTCCCATCTTGCGCCCGCTGGTTTGACAATAAACTTCGAGGGGGAAAACACTGGGAGAGTCACCTACTTTGTCTCCCTTGTCTCCTGCCTCTCCCGGTGGTCCCTTAGGCCCCTCCTCACCCTGCAAACAAAGGACACAAGCTTAGAATACCTGAGGTGTATTGTGGGTTTCCTGTTTTTGTGTGTGTTAGGGGTGGCTGTGTGTGTGTGTGTGTGTGTGTGTGTGTGTGTGTGTGTGTGTGTGTGTGTGTGTGTGTGTGTGTGTGTGCGTGTGTGTGTGTGTGTGTGTGTGTGTGTGTGCTTACAGGAGGCCCAGGAATCCCTACAGGTCCGTTGATGCCCTTGTAACCACGAGGCCCCTGAAAAAAAAAAGTGCCATCACTTCAGATCAGGTAGGACGCTAATTCATTCTGATAAAGGAGTAATTAGTGCTTAACTCGCTTCGCTAATGGGAGCTACACAAAACAGCCAGCCACTCTTGCTTTGGCACCAAGCCGGGGCGCTAACTTGGCTAACGTGGCTAATGTTAACAGTAAGACGGATGACTACGGCGGATCATTAACTACAGATGGAGGCACCGTGGACCCAGACAACCCCAACTCATTAGGAGGAGGGGAGAGATTTGTGTTAGCATCATTTCCATATGTCCCCATTGCTGGTAATGGATGGTGTTTGTATAGTGGGGGCAGGTCTGGTTGTGCCTCCTTGGTGCTCCTCTAAGGATGAGAACAGCCTTGAACTCAAAGAGAAAGAGGGCAGAGAAAAAGTTATATGTGAATGTGAAAAAATTCAAATGACTGATGGTACTCACCGCTTCCCCTTTGGGACCCATCATTCCTGGATAACCCCTCAGACCCATCGGACCCTGAGCAAGGAAAAAAACAGGATGAGACAAAGATTGACCCTTGAGCATGCCCAGATATATTATTGAATGCTACAGCAGTATGTTCTGTAACATCATGGTGCAGGGACTAACAAATAACAAAAACACAATACAAGACTCGGTTCCTAACTTTGCGAAGTGGCTATAAAAGTGTAATTTGCAGCGTACCGGAGGTCCTGGGATGCCCTGTTCTCCTGAAATGCCCACTTCTCCCTTGAGACCCTGGTGGAGGAAAAGGGGAAAAAGAACAGGCTGATTGGTTATTCTCATTCTGTGCTGCTCTCTCTGTGGGGTCAGCAGTCCAGCCGAAAACCTGTCAGAGGTGGTTTCTGGCTTCTGTGATGATGCTTTAAACAAGCTAGTCAAGTTTGTTAAAAAATAATAACTAACACCAGCCAGTCAGTTAAAGCTGACTGGCTGGTGTTCAGGTGTTTATGGGACGAACCAGTTAAAATTGCTTATGGTGGTTTACCTGTGTTGTGTTGTATTGTTTTGAATTGTCTGAAATACTTGTTTGAATTTTTGCCAAGAACATGTTCAGAAAATGAATAGCACTTGCTGTTAGCTACGATTAGCTCAGTTTGTCATATGAATGAAGCAGGAGGTAATGGCTAGCATGTCTCTGGTCTAAGTTAAAAATTAAGCCTACTAGCTTCAACTCGAAAGTTAACAAATAACACTTCAAATGACTAGTTGTGGTTTGGTGGGAAAGCTGTTGTTGTTGTTACTATTTTTTAGGAAAGCCAGTGACTTCCTAGGGACTCATTGTCAATGCGAGATAGTCTAACAACCAGCCATGACTGCAGGAAGTCAGTGCAACTGGCAACTGCATAAATCAGTGTGGATTTTGGACGGTCCCGGATAGTTGTTTCCCATTCTTTAAAACATGTAAGTTAAATATTTCTGAAGCTAGCTGCATACTTGACGTACATATGCGAGCGTTATCGATATTCTCATGAAAACTCTCAGCAAGGAAATTGACTAAACTATCACTCCAATTGCAGATAACAATAATATGTTTAAGCCATCCATGTCTGCCAAGTAAAAGGCCATCAAAATCCATCAAAAACAAATTTCGGTTCTTCAACCAGTTTCAACTGGATCTAGTTTACATTTTTCAGCAGTCTAAATATAAATGTCATACTGGACTTACTCACTAATCTTGTTGACTTTGGCATCACACAGCCAGCAGGAATATAGCTAATGGAGGGGGGAAAAAAGCTTTTTTTATTGACTGTATCTGTGTTTTGAGATTAGGTGAACAGGTAGTGGGGGGATGTTTTTGCAAAGCATAAAAGAGAGAGAGCAGCGCCACAGGCCAATCTTGAGTCTGGCCTGCCTGTGATGAGTGATGTGCGGAGTTGTTTGGAGCTTCTACGGCACCTTGTGTGGGTAGATCAGAGGCTAATTCCTCAGGCCTGGCTAGCTGCTCCCCTCGGAGCCCACAGTGTGCTCATTAGCTCTGCCTAATACAGCGAGGTGAGAGGGCCGTGCTGAACCCCGACTCTCTCATCCTTCCCCTTCATGTACCTGGCTCAACACCATAACCCTTTCATCTGGCTCACTGCGTGCTGACTGCGGGGCCGGGGCCAGGCCTGACTAATCGCAGCCAGATTAGAGCCAGTCATGGGCCTCAGGGGGCTTCATTAGAGCTAATCCTAGCCTCTGCTGGGTCTGAACGGTGGGTGAGTGTGCAAGACTGTACAACCTTTACACACACACAACGTATGGGTGTGTTTGAGTGCACGTGTGCAGCTCATCAGTTTCCTATGCTCTCTTAATATATAGCTTAGCTTCTAAAATGGATTTGTTTAAACAATTGTTCAGGGTACAAATACGCCAAATGATTCAACATGTCACAGACAAGCAAAGATACGAATCGACCATCTCATGATGACCACTTCAGATTTATCTTGTGACCTGGTCTGACCTCTATCTTGGGAACCATAGCTTCACCTCAACCAGCTACAACAGTAAAATGCTACTTACGCATCAATACTGATAGCAATCTAAAAATGTATAATAATGTATCGCTCCAAGAGTAGGCTACTTTTACTTACACTGGAGTATTGTGTACATATTGAGCACATTTTTTTTTTTAACCTTTATTTATACAGGTATATCCCATTGAGTCCAAAGACTCTTTTGCAAGGGAGACCTGTTCCCATTTACACGTTCCCATTCACACACACATTCATACAGCGATAGCAGGCTAACTATCGACATTCACACGAGGCAAGGTGGGTGAAGTGTCTTGCCCAAGGACACAACAACTATGACACAGGTGGCAGGGCGGGGATCGAACCTCCAACCCTTTGATCATCGGCCGACCCGCTCAACCAACTGAGCCACAGTCGCCCCACATTGTGTTGAGTGCAGGATTGTACAACTTTTACACCTATGGATGTGTCAGAGTGCCCGTGTACCGCTCACCAGTTTTCCGATGCTGCCGGCATCTCCGAGAACACCAGCACGTCCTTTGTGTCCCTAGAGAGAAAATATCTGTCAGTAGGGTGCCATAGCAAGTTTTGTTATAAACCGGAACCACTGATGATGTTAAATCCATGCTTATTCCCTTAAGGGGCCCCTTTGGGAGACTACTCACCTTGACTCCCTGCAGTCCCTGGGGGCCTTTAGGTCCTGCTGGACAGTTAAGAGGACACTGTTGACGAGAGAAGGAAATGTATTGATTATGAAAAGTTGATGATGAAATACAGTAGATTAGCCCTCAAAAAAAAGTTGTGATGTCGTTAGAGCTTACCTGGAAGTCGGCACTGCCTTCTTCTCCACCGATGAACTTCCCGGGAGGACCCTAGATTGGCAGATAGATAGGAGAAAGAGATGGATAGAGTTAATGAGAAAGTCACCTGGTCACAGTTTGCCTCGGCTGCCATGAGCTGAGCCAGCACTATCTCCTCTCTCTCTCTCTCTCTCTCTCTCTCTCTCTCTCTCTCTCTGTCTATTACTCCCTCCATCTTTCCTTGTCTCAGTTTATAGATAGAGTTACAAAGTACGAGCGTCTCTACAGGGGATGATGTATTCCTCTAACAGTCAGATGAGACAGCCCACTGATCTAATGGGGGGTTTATTTACCCTAGGACAGCACTAAAGCTAAACAAATACACTCCCCTGGGCCGGGAACATCACTCTCAATGAAGACCCCTCCACCCCCTCCCTTCCAGGAACCACTCAGACAGAAGAGTACACAAAAATCAGGTTGAAAATAAATTCTACAAATAGTATACAACTTAGTTGAAAAACATTTGTTTTACTCTCTAGACAGTTTGACAGGACTGTGTTGGCGTGGCCATATCAAATGGCAATACTCATTGTTTTTATATAACGTTCGGGAAGAGAACTGCCGTTTCTTCAAAATACACATTGTGTCAAACGGACCAGAGCATAGCCCACCTCATCTAAACCGAATTTCTGTAAAATGTATCAGACTTCAATGGCAATATCTTTCATTTGGAATGATAAATATGCCTAACTCTTATCAGATGCTTACCATCATGCAACTAACTCCCCAAATTACACAGCTAGAAGGATTTTGTGTATTTGGGTTTTGGGGGCTTTAGAACACACACTCATTGCTGCTGGTTCTGCAGAACAGAGCAAACTTCAAAAATAATATTTTTAGACAAGATGTTGTCTTTGCTTTACTTTTACGCTGTGATCCCATTAAATACTATAAGTAAACCTAAACTAGATTGATGTAACTATATGCTTGATTAAGCCCAATGAGCTCCTGGTGGCTCATTTATCTCTCACCATCTTCACAGCTGTTCACTGTCTTATACATGAAATGATTGACTGTGACACCAGTCAGAGCTAGACTGATACATGTGCAGGGCTACAGATGCTATTAACTATAACTGCATATATATTGGTATAGACGTATATGTCGGACGAGATAAATTACAATTAAAAAAATTAGTTTACATTTTTCAACTGTAAAAGGGTTCAGCACAACAGCAAAAAAAAAAAAGGTTCTTAAAAAATATGTTTCTGTTGTTATTTTCTGTATCGGCAAATGTATGGTGTTGGTGAAAGTGTTGAACAAATAGCAAGTTTCAAAACATGAACAGTGAGCTGGAAGGCAAAGATGCGCTCTGGAGGCATTAGTTTGGGCAAAGAAAATCTCGGAATGTACAGTATGCAGGGAGTGGACAAAATAACAGGGATACCTGCACAATGTATTGCAAAACAGGGGGTAGTTTGTGTTGTTCCTAGATAAAGCCCAGTTCAGACCAAAGATTCGCCTTGTAACGAGACACAACTGCTCGCAACCGCTCGCAACGAGGTGGGCCTGGACGTTCCAAAACTGGACCTTGCGATTTGACATGTTCAATCTTCTGCGACTCCATGCAACACGCAGTTCACACTGCTGCGATTTCTCCCCCGCGACGTTCTAAAACCGTCTAGTCGCAAGCAGTTGCAAGGCGAAACTTTGGTCTGAACTGGGCTTAAGATATGTCCTGGAGAACCAGCCCTGTGTGGACACTTACTGGCTTGCCAGGAACGCCAGGAAGTCCAGGAGCTCCAGGTGATCCAAGGACACCCTGTAACCAAACAGAGGAAAGAAAAGAGGCCGTGAATAGGAAGCTGCAACGTGTTCTGGCTCCGTATGACTGTCTTATAAGATGCTGTTGTAAGTTGTGAGAGCAGTATTATAAACTGAAGCTGGTGTCCTTACCTTTGGTCCATTTATTCCAATGTTACCTGGGAGACCAATCGGCCCTGGAGCACCCTACAAAGAGACACACAGAGCGAACAGAGGACAAACAGGCATTTATAAAAATAAAAAAAGAATTTACCACACCTCAAAGGAAAGCCATTAAGTGATAACGGCATCATTCTATTATACCATACAAGCTACTTACAGACAGTCCTGGAAGGCCAATTCCCTGTGTGGACAGAAGGGATGAGGGGTTAAATGACTGTATAACAAGTGGAACAAATCTGTCAAAGTATCAATTAACGTCCGCAAAAGGTAATTAATAATGGCAGCAGTAATTCAGTGAACGTGTGTGTACAGATTCAGAGCGCCGCGTCAAACAGGGCTTCGAGAAGAACAAAGACACACAAGGGCAATCAGTCTATGTTTGCACTGTCTTTTGCTGGGAATTAATTATAAACAAAGTGATTAAGTAAGTAAGCCTTCTTAGAGGAACAACAGCCCACAGGGCATGGATCTACTGTCTGTGCAGCTTGAGACACAAGCACGGCCCCAAGACGAGACGCCTGTTAATGCTAGACAAAGGATTTTACTAATAGTGTTGCGTTCGAGCATGACATTGGATGACTCTGGACTACAAATATACAGTATATAGGCTGTTGTCTGATAGATGGACAATGAGCCCCATCTAGTGGTGTCAGACTGCATTACAGGGGATCTGTGCTGGTATGCTTACTGTTGCTCTCTTGAATCGATTGGCCTTGCATGTGCAAGTAGTGAGCATAAAGCAAGTGTATTTAATGATAAAAGGTTCATACAATGAGGATGACTTCTGGCATTTTTCTTCATTATTAAGGACTGTATATAGCAATAAGGATGATGTCAGCTGTAGAAGGAATATACCACATATGTAAAGTAAACCGAGCCCAAAAGGGGTCACACATCTGGTCAGGCATCCAGGCATGAAGAAACAGGGACTCAGGAGGTTACCTTATGAGAACAGCTGGGTGCCAACAATACTTTTGATAGGAAACTGACAAGACGTCCAACGATAACATAACTCATCTTCATAAGTAGCATGACAGCCTAACGAGATACAATGTGATTGTATTCCACTTTTACCATAAAAAACAAATGATACGCTTATAAAATACAATGCATTACAGTTAAAACTATGTCTTCCTAACCAAGCTTGTGGCTCCTTACAAAAAACCCACCCTGCGTTCCAATACCCATACTTCCCTGCTATTTAGTATGCCAGAAAGAGATTTAGGATGTGCCAATACATGAACGTCAATTGCAGTATGCCAAAAATACCTAGATGCCCCACTAACTCCAATTGCATTTTGCAGTATTTGTCTTTATTTGTTGACATTTCTCGACATAATAAAAAAAAAACTTTCTTATCTGAATTTTTCTTTTATTAATTAATCTAAAACTCTTCTGTACTTTAGTATGTAGTGTAGTAAAAAGAAAGAGTATGTGATTTGGAACGCAGGGCCAGTATCTAGCTGGGGTCCCTTGTGCCATTTTGGATGTCTTTGATGTAAAAAAAATATATATATAAATAGTTGAAACTAGTTTCACTCAACAATGCTACTTAAACATTGAAACATTAGTAACAATCTAAAATAATATAGTGTAGCAGTAAAGTATTTTCTCACACAATACAAACTTTAAACCTCACAAAATCCTTTACGCTGCATTACTGTATATACTCATCAAACCTACTGTATCGCAGGAAAAGGGTGAAAGATAAACAATAAAAAAGGTTTACTTACGGGAGCTCCAGGTTCGCCGCTTGGCCCAGGTTGACCCTGCAGATAACAGAAAACAACAATATAACCCAAGTAGTGACTGGCTGGCATCTCACACAAACAAATGAGGACAATACCCTCAGGCTATTACATTAGCAAACATTATGTTCAGTTCAATGTCCAGGTAGAATTATATCTTATTATCACTTCTGAAAGAAATCTTTAGAAAAACAGCAATTATTGTACATTTTCTCTTCGCGAGCACTTGTTCAATGTCAGGCTCAACATCACAATTAAGACAATGGGAACATTAACCTGGGAAGCTTTTCCGTAAATGTTACTGACCCTTGTGAAAAATGAAAGCTGGTATTTCAGCGACACATAATGGAAGTATGATAGCTCATTTGATTCTGATTATCTTTTCGGGCGGATCTTTAGTCACTTGCCTTAGGGCCAGGGCTCCCAATAGGACCTCTGTCACCTTTTGCTCCGATCAAACCCTAGAGAGAGAGAGACAGAGAGAGAGAGAGTTAGCAGGCAGACTTGCACATAGCCATGTAGGTAAAACATACAAAGAGTTTATTTTTATGGTTAAAAGATCTGTTACCACTGGGCTTTATGTGACATAAATTCTCCCTACGAGAGGGCTAATCACACATTTGATCAAAGTTGACACGGTTCTTGTAATTAATTAGGAAACAAACCCGAGATTGAGATTCCAGGGCGGATTATAGGCTAATTCTCTAAGGAATGCCAGTGTGTGTGTGTGTGTGTGTGTGTCTACTTCTGTCAACATGTGACCAAGAGGCATTTGCACTCAATTCCCCTTAGACCAACACAGAGGGAGCAACATATGTAAGCTGAATAACAGGTACATCAATGTATATTACTGTAATAAGTGCAGCAAAGCTATCACATCGTTTTAAACTCATCTTCTTATTGTCTCCCACTTCACGCTACCGGTTATTATTACTGGAGGTTGAATCAGCTTGTAATCAGCAAGTTTTTATAGGTTTGACATACAGCTTATTAACCTCATTATGTTGTGTAGTTTGTAGTATATCAATTTGCTTAATTTGTCCGTGGTGAAATAAGCTTTATTAATTAACCACTGTGTTGACAATAAAGTGATATTTAAAAATTAAAATGGTCAACACTGCAGTGCCATAACATTATGTCTGTCATTAGAAAAAAGTAAAGACCCAGCTACCAGAGGGAATGTGAATATAATGTACACCAGCTTAATGATGTTGTTTTCATTAGGAGTCTTGAATTGGAAGAAGGAGCAACGAGGCATTGCAATAAAAATAGGCACATGGTTAATAAGAAGGATTTAAACATCACATTTAAGCGAAAACAAAGGCTCAACAGTGATAACTTAACTTCTTAAATGTGATCTGGAGTTTTGTTGAAAACTCCTTTGTCTACATTTCACATTTCTTATCAAACCCCATTACGTACGGAATATTTCAAAAGCATTCCCTTAAACACCTGCAAAGTCAGACTGTGTGTTGGATACAATTGAAATCTCCTTAAAACTGAAAAACCATTATCATGCTTTTAAGCAAAAAATATGCCACGGTTGAAATAATTTTTGTGCATGTACACAGTTTTATGATGACTGTGATAAACAATTGAAAGCTCAGGAAAAAGCTATTAGGCCCCCTAATACATGAACCATGAGTTGGGATTGTGCTGTCAAATCTGCAATGCTGTCTATATCTCTGACAACATCACCCTCTTTGGTCAGTACAAATGTACCATGGTCACTCCAAACTCGCAGTGTATTTGTGGGTCTTTGTGTTTGACCTGGTACCAGAAGATATACAAACATCTCAGGGACCCGCTTATCAAAACAGTGGCTGACAAAGCTAACACAAGAGGGTCCCTTTGATCTTATTATCTTTAGACATTGATCTGCTATACACACTGATTTTCTTTCATTGTCACGTCTATTATAATCTACATTGACCGCTTGTTTGCTTTAATTTGATGTGCAAGTCTTATCATAAAAATGTTAATTTTTTTCCCAGTCTCTACTTTTACTATAGTAATAATTAGTGGCTTTAAACAATTGAATACGTTTAAACTATATAAATGGTCCATAGCTTACATATATGCCAGTGGTTTTAACAATATGTTTAAATAGAGACAGTTTCACGTTGTTTGCATCTTTCATGTCATTTCTCTTTGTCATTCTTTTCTCTCAAACACACACCAATGACTGAAATCAGCACGTCTACTTACGTCAATGCCATTCTCTCCAAGTGCTCCATCAGGACCTGCCTCTCCTGGCTCTCCCTTCAGTCCCTACAATACAAAATAAATGATCGTCATGAACAAAACAAAAAAAAAATTCAACATTTAAACATAAAGTAATATAGCAAGTACAGTACAAACTTACAGGTGGACCAGGGGACCCAGGAGGTCCTTTCTCTCCCTGCAGAGACACAGAATAAAGATATGTTAACCATCTATTTTATGTTTGAGTATGGAACATATGAGACATATGACATAGTAAGGAACATGGCCCTTTAAAACCCCTTCATTAAAACCCATTCATTCTGCTCATAACTTTGACTATCTATTGCCACATCACTTAGAAATCTGACAGTGCACAGGTGCTTATATGCCCTGGGGTTTACTATGCAGGTACCTAGAAAGTTTTGGTCAATAAATGAAAGTCAGACTTTGTTTGACTAGTAAAACATAACATAAATATCATATTCTTCTAGGCGTGTTCAACATCTCAACCAGTGAAAAAGTGTGTAAAAAAAGAATTGCAGATGAAGTGTTAATTATTTCTACAAAGGCTTGATTCTCTGTAATTTTGACATGCCAACCTTCCTGTGGCAGACAACATCAAGGGAAAAGCCCTAGTGTAGACACCGGAGGGCAGGATACACCCCCCGGGTTGGACACATAAACATTGCTAATGTTTCAACATAATGGGTGGTACTAATGCATTCTGGTGTCAACCAAATGCTGAGAATTCACTGCAACCCAGCAACCAATCGGTCCCAAGTCAAAATGTACATCTAGGAAACGCATGTAACGAAGGTGGTACAGTTAAGTTTAAGGGAAGACAGTGCAAGCAAAACATTCTGGTCAAGTTTGAGATTGTTGGCTATTTTGCCTCCATATTATATCTTCTTTAATACTAGTACAAATAAAAGGTCCAACATGTTTATTTAGTTGTTTATTTTATTAAACCCTGTCTGTTTGCGTCTGTATATTTCTCGTATGCAACCATCTTTAACAGCCATTACCTCAACATTAGTTTTATTTCAATACTCCGAACCAAAATTCTCAACTTCTGAAGCACATACATCAACCGAACTTTCCATAATCATTCTTAGCACTATTCCGAAGGTTATTGCAGAAGGAGTTGTTCATATATTATTAATTGATTGATTTATGATACATTTTGTGCCTAACGCAAGCCTGAAATGCATTTACACATAAAAAGTTATGGTTATTGCCAAATAAGTATACATATTCAAACATTTCTGTAAAATTGTAATGCAAGTTAATGTAAGTTCTCAACTGTCAAGGTGATGATAAGTTAAAAAAATTTACCCTATTCACCTGCAATGCCTCGCTTAAAGTTTAACAGGATTTTATCAACATATTAGCAGATGCAAACTAATCAAATGTCTGAACACATTTGATTTCGGATCATGCAACAGACCCCAAAAATCCCCCCTGTGCAAGGTCTCACAGGCAAATTGTTTCCTGCTCTACCGGCCCAGCAGCAGCCTCCTTTTGTAACATATTTATACAACCTGTGTGCAGTTAACCCTTTAAATATCTCAAATGTATCACATTACTGTTACACAAACTCAGGGCCGAGGAAAGGGCTCTCTTCTCAAAGACCCCTCTCTCTGATGGGAACAGAGCTCTTTTATGCCTGCGTGTTTTCGTTTGCAGTGCCATCTGCTGGTAAGACTCCAGTACTGCGGGGGAAGCACTAGCTTGGTATTTCTCCAGCACAATGATGGTCTTTGTGACAACTCTGCTGTGTGCCAAAAACCTGTGTGGATACTCACATCAATGCCGTCTGACCCAGGCATGCCAGAGGGGCCTGGGGGGCCGGCCGGGCCCTGAGATCCAGGTGGACCCCTCTGAAACACAGGCAGAAAGACATTTTAAGACCACAATCATCCATGAGAAAAAAAACAATAAACTGTAAGCAGTTCTTATAGTACCGGAAAAATGCCATTAGCATTGTACAACAGTTTTATCCAGTAGCAACACATATATTGTTCTGACACAGTTGGAGATAATTCCATAAAACAAGCTAAATTTAATTTAGTTGTATAGTGATACAACAATTTTGAATTAAAATTATAAATCCATGTTTGATCACAGCCAATTTTGTTTTACACTGAATCTTGGTTGTGTGTAGAAAATGTTAAGGTTGCCAATTAGCATTGGATGGATGTGTAGATGGGGTGTTCCTATAACTAGCGAGCAACCAATTGAGCAAAAACAATTATGCTTAATAACACATAAGTAGTAAAACAATACGTTATAAGTTATATTTTAGAAGTTATCTTGTTGATGCTAGATGGAGCGACAACAAATTGGTCAAAAGAAAAGGAACCAAAGCAAGGAAAGATTGGATTAAGTTAACATTTTGAGCAGGATGAGGTAAAAACAAAGGGATTGAGGAGGAATGTGGAAGGAGGGGTCAGGTGACTAGCACTGTTTACCCCCCCAACTACCCCCACCCCATCCCCTCTCTCCATCCATGTCTCTGTCTGTCTTATCACTTCAGTGGGTCAGTCTGTCAATCCTTAAGATGATAAGAAAGCCATCTTGAATCCAACTTTCAAATTTAAGAGAAATGTTTTCAAATACTGGAAAAAAAAAACAAGAATAATCCTCAAGAGTGAAAACTATCCAGACGATAACAAGTAGGTGTCTGTTTGAATAGGGGCTTTCACGCTCAGTGGCCAACGTTTGTGTGTCTGTCTGTGTGTTTGTGTGTGTATGTGTGTGTGTGTGTGCGTGCATGCGTGTTTGTGTGTGTGTGTGTGTGTGTGTTTGTATGTGTGTCAAAGCCCACTGATTTCAATCTCTGCAATGGCTGCTTGGTTAGCCCATGAAAAAATTAAAAAAACTAAAACTCTTCTGTGTTTTTGTCCATTCTTCGATTAATAGAAATCTTCTCCGCCTGTAAAAAAAATTAACCCAGGTAATGGCAAATCCTCGCCTTCGGTAGTAACTCCTTGATCCAATCTTTAAAATAGATAAGGGTCCATGCACGACGATAAGGACGATAATCCACAAAAGATAGTCCGCTGGCAGAAAACCCATTTCGAGCTCATCTTTCTTTTACATGCATGGTATAAAGTCAAACATTCGCTGCCTCAACCTTCAGCCAATTGTGATCACTTTCAAACAGCACCAAGACAGCACACACAAACCATACAGCATCACCTCAAGTCATCCAGTGCCTGCTATGTTGGCACCTCACCGGTACCCTTTATCCCCAACTAAACCCCCAGATTCAAAGGAGCTATAAGCCTAAATAGAGAAGGTCTCAACATCCTCTTTTCCACTCACCACTTGGGCTAGGGCTAGGCACAAGGTCTGCAGTATCACCCAGGTCTTAAGCATGGCAGAGAGAGCAGCCATGGTCCCTCTCTCCTCGGTTCACCGAATCCTTAACTTCTGGCTCCCCTTTCAGTTCCTTTAGTCCTTCTCCAGGCCGGCACAGAGCAAAACTGGTTGAGCAAAGCTATCCGAGAGGCAGGAGTGGGGGGGAGGGGGGGGTGGTGGGGAGTTGTGTGGTGAGGTGGGGTGGGGAAGGGGAAGGGGAAGGGTGTGGGTGGGGGTGTGTGAGACTGTGCGCACTGCCCCGAAAAGAATCCAGTCAGGGGGAAGAAGGAGAGGGCAGAGAGTGGAGAGGGATGGATGGATGGCTGGAGAGGGGGTAGTGGTGGAGAGGGAAGAGAGAAGAGGACAGAGAGAGAGGTGTAATTCTGCCCCGTGCACAGCCGGCCCCTGAAAGCTAAAGTAAAACACACTATGCATCCATCGACACACACACACACACACACACACACACACACACACACACACACACACACACACACACACACACACACGTGTGGCTCAAATGAAGATACACGTACACAATCTTAAAACACCTAATGTTTTCACATCTCTAAGAATATGCGCTCTACATGCACCTCCTGCCACTGTGATTGGACGCAGAGTGGCTAATTTGCATATGTTAACAAGAGTCTAAAGCTAATTGGGCTCAGCAGCAATCAAGCTCCTCCTCCCAAAGATGTGGGAGTGGACCACTAAATGAAAGCGGGGTGTAAAGCCAACTGTGTTAAACACCTAAACACATGCATTTGAATAACTCACCATGACCTTTCCGTTGTCTCGGTGTAGGTTTTTTTTTTTTTTTTTTTTTTCTAACCCTGCGGCTGTTATTTGCATGGTGATGTAGATATGTATCTCCAGACATTTCCCACATGAGCGTTGCACTGCGTAGATGAAAAGCCGGAAAAGCTCCTTGGAGAATACAGCAAATAGATGAAAGGGATTGAATCAGGGAGGAGTAGGACATTGGGGGCAGTATTCACTTTGTTGATTAAGACAGTGGCTGATAACAAGAGACATACAACAAGAGAAGGCAAGTAGTGAAGCAGGTAGTGGAGTTTTTTTTTATACTATACTACATGCTGTGGGTTTGCATACTACAAAATGCACTTGGATGTATTAGTGCATCTTTGCATTTTTGGCATACTGCAATTGGCATGGCACATCCTTAATCTTTTTTTCTGGCATACTAAATAGTATGGAAGTATGGGTATTGGAACGCAGAGTTAAAGGCCTACTTCACCGGTTTGAATATGAAGGTGTATTGAATTCTGAGATCCTATGTAGTTTAAATGTGCAAAAAAAATTAAAATCGGTTCATCCTAGCCTGAGAAAAGGCAGAAAGAGTGTTTTTTAACCCTATATTTCTCTTTCTCCTGACATCACAGAAAGAGAAATATAGGGTTAAAAAACGTACTTTGTAAATATTACTGTGATGTCACAGTAAAAGACATCACAGTAATGTTTACAAAGTAAGTTTTTTTTAACCCTATATTTCTCTTTCTGTGATGTCACGAGAAAGAGAAATATAGGGTTAAAAAAAACACTCTTTCTGCCTTTTCTCAGGCTAGGATGAACCGATTTCAATTTTTTTCACACATTTATACTACATAGGATCCCAGAATTCAATACACCTTCATATTCAAACCGGTGAAGTAGGCCTTTAATGTTCTTTGAGAACCCACTCAAACTGACTCATTTACTGACCTCTAGTGGTCATTTTTAGTAAGAGCACATTCCCACAGTTACCCATAATGGACTTCTTCTGGAAGCTGAATAAACAAAAGGCATGGAAATGTCAAGAAAAAAAAAGATCTTATAGTGACCCCTACTGTACAGGCACTGCATTACAGCAAATACAGCAATTACACCTGCTGTCCACTGGGTGGCAGCAAATACACATGCACAACAGATGCCAGTGTGCAGAGCAGCTCGGTTGCTAAGGAGGCTTCCACTGCTGCCACAACTGGGGTTTATACATTGGTTCTCCTCAGGGATGATTAAGACAGTATACTGAGGGTGCTGCTGAGAAGGGACACATTTATTTGCAAATAGAGATTCATTGCACACAACAGTGAATTTCAACAGACCCAATTAAATAAATTAGGAAACCGGCTCAGTGTTGGCTTCGGTGCTCTATTTGTTTTTGCACATTTTCACTTACTTCATTTATCACACTAACTCAAAATTGCTTTTCTCATGCTTTGCAGAAAATCATTAAATATTGACTGTTCCCTTGTTCTCAACATTTCTTTGTCCTTTGTAATATTATTATTATTATTATTATTATTATTATTATTATTATTATTATTATTATTATTATTATTATTATTATTATTATTATTATTATTATTATTATTATACCAGAAATAGATACACATGGTAATCCTGAATTGTTATCTATTTTACACTTCAGCACCATTTCTCTTTGCCAGTCTTTGCACACACATGGAGTCAAACCAATTGCTATGCTCTTTTTTTAAAGAATAAGAATTGCAAAGGTATTACAAATCTGCATTTGTTTTCTACTTATTTATGCTCTAGTGAGCTGTCACATGTTTTCCTCAAAACCACTGCTCAAATAAGAATGTTTCATAAGTGACCATGTCAGCAGAGTTTTGAAGAAAACAGTATTTTCTGGTAATCCACATGAGTCACTTCCTTTAAGCGGTTGGAGATTACAACATCCAGGAAGAGCTTGGTTTAGACCCCATGAGCCCTTTGATGCAAGAAATTGATCAAAGACATACAAAACAAGAGTTGATGGATTAGAAAGCTTCAAGTTGACTGAGCAAGGCTAACTGCTCCCCCTGTGTTCATTCTTATTTGCCAAGCTAAGCTAACGGCCGCTCTCTAGCTTCATATCGAACAGACGAATGCAAGAGTGGTATCAAGACTCTCATCCAACTCCCAGCAAGGAAGCAAATCCTTTATCGAAAAATGTTGAACTATGGATGGAAACAACTATCTCAGGTCCCATTTGCTTAACATTAACTAACCAACTTTCAGCCAATCAGTCTGGAACACATCTACTGAGCCTTCTGTTATGTGCCAGAGTGCACCCATTCCAACTTATTACATTTTGCATGGACACATCAGAATCTCACGCACAGAACTTTATGAAACACTGGGAGGGCACAAGTGTGTCGTATTTCAGAAAAACTGAGGGATAAGATGCGTGGAAATGCATGTACATCCAATCTTCTCACGGGTGAAAACTGAATAGAATCAACATCTAGTTGTTGTCCCTTCTCATTGCAAACGATTCCCCAGCCTCCACAAACTTCGAGGACAGACAAGGAAAACATTGGCCTCTCCTACTACCCATTGCCTCAGTCCCTCTGAATCTGTCTCTCTGTGCCTCTCTTTCCCCTGCTCATAGTTTTAAATTCCCCGGGGAATATGACTTAACTGTTTCTAAATGAAAGCAATCACGGGTTGTTTCGAGAGCGGAAAGGCTACTTATCATCGCTTAATGACATATGCATGAGGCAACTTGCCTCATCACATATCCTCACACTGTGTACCCACCCAGTTATTATCCGGCCACCCACACAAATGCAGAAAACAGACATAGACACAAACACACACACACACACACACACACACACAGGCATGCTCATGCATGTATTTTGCGCCTAATTCAAATATTATGAGTGACCAGGGAGGTTTTGGTTGTTTGCTGGTATTCACTGTGCTCCTGCTTTTCCTGAGAAATATCTGTTTCACACAGACAGGCTGTGTCCAGTCTATCTCTAATAAGACGCTTGAGAAAGAGAGAGGGAGATAAAGAGAGAGAGCGAGAGAGAGAGAGAGAGGGAGAATGGAAGTCATCATTGAAGTCTTACGCAAAGACAGAAAGACAAACACAAACTGGGCGCACGCACACACAGACACACACACACACACAAACCACACTATCACACAAAGACACACACCGTATGATGATGATGATGACAGACAGGGTAAATATTATTCTTGAGTGCAGGTGTGAGGAGTAGCGGCAAAGTGATAACAGAAGAGGTCATTAAAACCCCAGCAGGGTTTGAGGCCGAGGTCGGATGCCTTCCATTGAGAAAGGCATAGTTTACAGACAGACAGAGTGGAGGGGGGCGAGGTACACACTGACAGCCTGATGATGTACAGGCGGCACATATTAGCCCGTCTGGTATGAAACATATTATTTTGGGGCGCTTTGTGGTCATTCTCTGTGTGTGTGAAAATGGCTCCAGTCAGTCAGAGGTGAAAGCTTCTTTGGCGTGTAAAATTATCAGGGAGCTCAGGCTTGTTCAGCCTTTTGTGAAGGCACCTTAGGTGGGTGATTTTGTTGTCCATCTCAAGGGCAATCGAGGGTGCATGCATGTGCGCTTGTGAGGCGAAGAGACGGACAGATGAGCGTTCACACATGCCTTCAGACTGTTTACCTTACTTTGTTCGGTGCCTCGGATCGTGAAAGCGCTAACACAAAATAGATCAAATCACTTACAACTGCAAATATAGAAAAAGACATACTTTCAAAAGACACCACATTTGAAGTGCATTTCACTTGAGTCAGGTCTGACTACCTGGGCTGAACCTGATGTAGTGGCGAGACCCAGCTGTACAATGAGAAGCGGCCCCCCCCAGAGTCACAGGCTGCCACGGTGACAAAGATGAGAAAACACACCGTTTAGCACTCCACTGACCCCAGTCTCTGAGATGGGTGAGGACGTGTTACTAAGCAACAAAGCCCCCTCGCACACGTCGCATGCACCACCGAAGATAAGGGATGAGGGAGAAGGGGCACAGAGGATTCTTGTTGCTGTCGCTCCAATGTGTTTCCATTGACTAAAGGGGGGGGGACACACATTTCATGCTCTGACATTATTATGGTAGCTAAATATACTTCTTTACAGTTGTGTGTCCTCCACAAGTTTTTTCCCAACCCTCCCCTGCATTCTGAGTTAACTTTTAGGGGCCATGAAACGCTGTTTTTTTTTTCAGCGGCACGTAATTGGGTGAAATATATTGGCCTGCGGAGCGGAGGTGGTCTGGCATGACACGATGCGGTCTTTAAATCCTATTTGAGCTCGTAGTGTGAGATTTCCGACTGCAAACATTGTAAATAACAAACAGTACATCCAAGTTGCCCACAATACATGCGTTGCAGATGGAAACTGGCAACGAGCAAATCATGTCCAAGTGATGTTTTTTGGGTTTTTTTTCGCATGTTGGACACTTTGAGCTGGTGCAAGCATATGTAGCATTTAAAGAGATAATTGGGTATTTGGGGAAAAAAATTAACTTAAACATTAACTTGTTTTATTACCAAGCGTTAGAGGAGGAGATTAATAACTCATGTTTATAGCCTGTGCAAAATATGAAGCTAGAGGAAGCACAAGCACAAGGTTACCTTATTTTAAAGACTGGAAGAACGGGCCAAACATCACAGCCTGGCTCTGGACAAAAGTAACACATCCCACCTACTATTTTCCAATTTTAAGAGGTGTTTATGTGGAGTTAAGCTACCCCTTTTCTTACTTTCCCCAATTCTTTCTGCGTAGCTAAACTAACAGTCTGGAGGACATATCTTGATATTTTCAGTGTATAATCCAGAGTGGTTTTGATCTTCTCATTCAACTTTTTATATTCCCATCAAAGTACTAGCTACTTTTCTTATTACCAATTTTATCTAAGATTAAAGGCCTACTTCACCAGTTTGAATATGAAGGTGTATTGAATTCTGAGATCCTATGAAGAATAAATGTGCAAAAAAAAATTAAATCGGTTCATCCTAGCCTGAGAAAAGGCAGAAAGAGTGTTTTTTTTAACCCTATATTTCTCTTTCTCGTGACATCACAGAAAGAGAAATATAGGGTTAAAAAAAACTTACTTTGTAAATATTACTGTGATATCACAGTAAAAGACATCACAGTAATATTTACAAAGTAAGTTTTTTTTTTAACCCTATATTTCTCTTTCTGTGATGTCACAAGAAAGAGAAATATAGGGTTAAAAAAACTCTCTTTCTGCCTTTTCTCAGGCTAGGATGAACCTATTTCAATTTTTTTCGCACATTTATACTACATAGAATCTCGGAATTCAATACACCTTCATATTCAAACCGGTGAAGTACGCCTTTAAGTTTGGACAACACTTTCCATTGCATCTACTACAGCACAACAAAGCCTCTTACTCTTTCATGGCTCTGGATTTAAAATGTGCAATAAAACGTCAGACATTTTCCATCCCCTCAGTCAAGACAGTATTATTTATACAGCACCAAATCATAACAGGAGTTATCTCATACCTATTTTCATGTAGATCATGGTCTAGACCATTCTCTTTTTAATTTACCGAGACTGAACATTCCACCGTGAGCAAAGCACTTGGCGCCCGCGGCAAAGGAAAAAAAAAACTCCCTTTCAATTGGAATAGACCTCAGACAGAACCTGGCTGTACGTGGGGTGGCCATCTGTCTTGACCGGTTGTGTAGAGAGAGAAAGACGGAGAGGGGAGAGAGAGAGAGAGAGAGAGAGAGAGAGAGAATCAGCACTGGAAAGCTAACCTTAACTCCCCTCTGCCCTGCTCTAGCATAACAGAGCACTGACGCCCCGCTGTTTGCCGTCTACACTGTTTTCTACACCAAGCCAAGAACAAGTCCGGGGATATTGTCTAGGGGGGTTGTTTTGGGTCAGCAGTACCCTCCTCTTAAAAAAATCAGTGCAAAAAAAATGTTGTATTACTGTGACAACCGTGCAGCACGGAAACTGTCAGCGCATTTAATGGAATGCAAAATACAATCTAAATAAATCCGCAAATGGAGTGCCGGCCAATATTGTCTCAGAAAAAAGCCCTGCACCCCAAAATGAGCCAAGACAAATGAACAATGGTCATGGACGGTCCGGCCCGTGCCCCCCCCCCCCCCACCCTGATGATCCAAAATAATAACTTAAAGGGATACGCCAGGATTCAGCTATATCTGCTCAGTATCAAATGTGTTTAAGTGGGTCAGAAAGGGGCCACTGTCCATGCAGGATTATACATCTTTCCTTAAAGTTAAGACAACAATTTGATAAGCATTGTCAGCGCTATTCCCCGAAGCTGTTTAGATGATGTGATTAGTTTATCACTGTATGTGTGAATATCAATATGATGTTACTGTGTCGAAGAGTTGCTGTGACACAACGGGAGGCAGGACAATTTTATGGAGGTTTTCTTAAATCGACCTCATTTCCTGCATCAAGGCAGTGAGAAGGTCTTCACACAGTTAGTTGACGTGTTTTTACAGGTGCACATCACGCTTCTTATTTCCCTTTCTCAAACAAACACAAGCATGCACACAGACACATTGGTGGTATTGGTGGATCCTCCCTGAAACATCCCACCAGCAGTTTTTACTGAATGGGTTCAAAAGCAACTCGGTGGATCACTGAGTTTAGTTGTTTCCATAATTGTTAGTATTCCCAACATCACAAGGACTCAAGCAGCTCCAACACAATATCTGGATAACTGACTACCAGACTACAAGTAAAACAGCAACGATAAAACCCAAAGAGGATTGTATTTCAGACAGAAGTGGTTTGGACCAGGTGCACTCCTTCAGCCGGATAAAAAGGACCCAAACATTTCAAGGAGAGAATTTTTTTTTCGAAAGCAGCTCTATCTGTTGTAGACCCCATCCAATCCTTTCTACAGGGGTCACAGATGGGTGGCTGTAAATACTGTATGTAAGTATGTGTGTAGATGTTGCCACACACACACACACACACACACACACACACACACACACACACACACACACACACACACACACACACCTACATTACCCACAGTGGACTATCGGTCTACAGTGACCAAGTGTGGACCTCTATTTCTGGTCATATTTCAAATCTCTTGTTAGGAACCACTGCACATCGGTGTATAACTGTTTAGCTGATTCCCTGTTTGTATTATCTTTTAAATCTTTGCTTGTTTAACGTTTGTAATTGTTTTAACTGACTTATTTTTTATTCTAATTTTGCCCTATGTTTTTTTTTACATGTTGTGTTTTTACCCCACCTTTTACCCTTTGTGATTCTGCACAATGTATTGTGTTTTATTTTTAATTGATTAATATAACTATGTTATCTGTATCGGATGTAGTTGATCCAGTGAGTGATTGAGTCTGTATTAAAGTGACAGGCGATGTTAAAATCCTACCTTCAAGTCATATGGCCGAATTATGCACATTTCTTGCATCAAATAGTCAATCCCACCTCATGCATAATGTATCATGCATGTCTGCACAGTGTTTCATTTCCATATTTCACCGTCACCAAATGCCTTAGAGTAAGCAATGGACTACAAAAGAGTTGCAAGCCTGAGAAAGTAGAGTTATATAAAGTGTTGAATAGGTTGATTACCTTCTTGACGGGTGGTTACAGCGAACATGCAGGTTTCGGCTTGCCCAAGAGGGGCATTCATGGGGCCCAACATGTATCCAATGCCCTTGGATACAAATAAACACACACACACACACACACACACACACACACACACACACACACACACACACACACACACACACACACACACACACACACACAGGGAAGAAATATCTCTTGTGCCTAACACCTGTCTCACATATCAGAAGAGTCAGAATCAGAATATATATAAACTGTAGCTATATTATATAAAACATATAACATGTCTTGAGGATAATTTACCAGTAAAATGCTGTATATTACAAACTTAAATATTACATTTCTTCATTAGAGTTATTATAAAGTATTACATTGTTATACGGCAAATATCATAATTACTGCATTAGATCCGGAAGGCATGCGCAAATGCCACTGTTAAAGAGGACCTATTATGCTACTTTTCTGGTCTTAATTTCTTGTTTTACACTGCTATAGAGCAACTTGACACGAATCACATCACAAAAAACTATGTAGATTTTCGGGAAGCTCTTTCTCTTATTTTGGCGATCCAGCACATCCTGTCAACACTTGAGTGTGTGTGCTTCGGCTCCCTCCGCCTGTGCTTCGGCCATCTCCGCTCCCCTCCCCCCCCTCCTGCAAACCCCACTCCGTTGTGATTGGAACACTTTCAGTGGCGGGAAGCGCGAGCATGGACCTATATGGGCGCGAGGCAGACGCGAGGCAGACGCGAACAGGGAAGTGACAGCATTACCATACATGGAAACATCCGCGTGGAGACGTCACAAAGTTTTATGCGACGTAACAAATTATGAAAGGGTAGACCGCTTTGAACACGTGACTTCTCGACTGGCTAGAATAGTGTCTGACACCCCAGACGGTCAGCAGGGAATATGTCGAAATGCATGTAAGTCATTATTTGATAATTTAGTATGGTTAAGCATGACTATGAATCATCATAACAACGTTTATAGGTCATAAAAGTCAAAAAGCATCATAGGTCCTCTTTAACAGTGCCACTTTTGAACTGTTTAGAGAACTGTAATTAAATCTTAACGCCTGCTGTGCCCGTACAACATCGGCTCTGAATGGGATTAAGCAAAAAAATACAGAAGAGCGTGATTCATTTCAACAAGCTGTGGGCACAAGCTCTTTTTCATAGTCTAGCATTTATCCCCTCTTTTTTAAAACACGCACTTAAGAACACATTAGTCCAATATGGTCCAGGTAATCGCTCAAATGTACCAGGCGAATGTTGGAAAAAAACGTTCAGCTGGCTGAAGCGACTGAGCCTGCGGTGACAGATGTAAGCCTATATACCGTGATGTAAATTAGAGGACCCACGGATCAGTTGCCAAGAAAATATACACGTCAATATTTCAAATCCAACCCTCACGCAATAAACATCTAATCCCTGGCATGTTTTCAGATCTAAGTCAACCCCATGGGCTCTCGCAACCATTCGAACCCCCTCACTGCCAATCAGCATTTGTTTTTGCCACAAGAAGTTTATCATCTGTCTAAAAAAGATCAAATAAAATAGCAGTCTATATGTTTTGAGACTTTCTCAGTCGAGCCTGCCAACATGCTATAGTCTCCATAAAACCAGAATAGGGACAGAATTTCGGCTATTGTTTAGTCACTTGCTGCAACCACGCCAGCGGTGTTTCGGTCCAAGTTATACAATTAGAAGTGATTACTTTTTAAAGTATGATGATATTAAAGTAGGACATGGTTGAGAAGCATTGCGCTCAAATATAAACTATTGTGCATCAAACTGAACAGCACCAATCCACACACATTCACAGACGGCTGATTAAACAAACATAAATTCACCTTCAGACTTTTCAATGAGCTGCCCCGGGATCACATGCTGACATTGTCGGACATTTCATTTCTAAGTAGAAAGCAATAAAATGCGCTAATAACATTCCCCAAACAACATGCACACGCACACACACACACACACACACACACACACACACACACAAGCTCCGACTCTTGAGTAACACCAGATGCTTCACGACCGGCTTAATATCAAGCGGTGTTCGGTGGGGATTCTGGTGTGCTGACTCATCTTTCCCTTTTCGGTAATGACTGACTGATAGAACTTGCTCTCCAAAAAAATTAAGCAATGGGTAAGTCAGGATAAAGCAAGACAGAATTTTATTGAACACATTTTTTTTTTGTTCTCCTTATACTTCACATGACTGCACCACATTGATAAGTAAGAGATGTTTCTCTTTAGGTGCTCGGGGAGGGAACACAGTGAGCCAGCAGGAGCATATGGCCTCGCTGCATCTCCTCAGTTTTCCGTCTGTCTCCTCACAGGTTCCTATGAAACAGACCAGCTGGAACATTCCCCCTTCACATCCTCCTCCTCATCCAGACTGCACTTGGGGATTCCCATCCCATCCCTCAGGCTGATCTTATAGGATAAGACTCAGTAAGTTTGAAGCTTTAACCCTAAACCCATGTCCTCTTGTACCCCCAACCAACTTCTCCTTCTCTTCTTTGGAATGTGTGAACTCCCCTCTTCCCACCAGTCCTACTTGTCTTCATTTGCTCTTATCTTCTGAGCAGTCCTCTTTTTTCTGTCTCCTGTCCAGCTTCATCCATCTCTTTATCTTTCACTCTTTCATTCCTTGTCATTCCTCCCCTCTAAGCCCAATAACACGCAACCTTCAGGGCTCCCGCACTGCGCATTTGTCACTGACATTATGGAGCGTGGTTGATTGAAACCCTCTGTGGTCAGTGATCCATTTGGGCTGACAACATTTTACTTGAACACCTCCTTCTGAATTGATACTTCCTCAACATAAAGAGCAATGTGTGTTCCATAGGTCAGTGGACTATATGGCGTATAACATGTCCTTGTGATGTTGTTTCTTCAGCCGCTGATCTGTGCATTAGATGTAGCCTTGATTAAAACATTAATGTACACAACCGAGTAGAAAAAAAGATTTTCTCTAAATGCAAAAAAAGTGTGAAAAGTGTCTTGAACAAAAATAATATTTAGATACCAAGGGCAGAAGCCATAGAACATTGTTTTCCTTGTGTACTTGATTGCCAGGCAAACCACCAATTGCGTGATCTGTACTTTTCGTTAAACAAGCAAATTACAAGGTCTAATACCAAGGCTGTTTGGAGGTAATAGCTGTTTTGCAAAGGTGACACATTTAATTTGTCCCTGTTCTTACAAAAGGAGAATTGGTCATGGAACAAAAATAGTTTTATATGATGGAGGCATGCATTTAAAAAGGATTAGGCAAATCAATATTTAATCAGAGTTGATAAGCTGCAAGAGGGTTAATACCATGTTTGATAGAGGGGCCAGGGACAATTTCATGGCACAAGTCATTATAATGAGCTTCCATTATTGGACACATTTAAGTGTGTGTAATTGTGTGTTTCAGTCCATGATTACTTGCTATTCTAGGACAATTTGTCCCTGCCACAGCTCTTTCTTCCCCGTACTTACAAATACAAACTGACTCTGAAACAAACAGGGGACCTAGAATTCAATTTAGAGGCAGTGCTGGCATTGGTGTTTGAGTTAACGTTCAAGTCAAAAGAGGCAGATGCTGTGTTTTAATATTGCTCCGACCCAATGTCAATGCCACTTTCTATGTCTTGCCAGAGCCGCTATTGTAGCAAAGGGGCTATGCAATAAGTAAATGAGAAAAATAACACACACACACACACACACACACACACACACAAACATACAATGATGCAAACACACACACACACACACACACACACACACACACACACACACACACACACACACACACAAACACAAACACACACACACACACACACACACAGTCCCATTTTCTGAGTCGGAGCAGTCGTGAGTAGATATCAGCATTGGAGGGATCTCAAGCCCTCCCTCATCACCATCAATCTGTCTAAATGACTCCTCTCTCCCGGCCCTGTCTCTCCACTGCTGCTGTTGCTCGCCCATTTCATCTCCCTCCAGGTCACATCAACACTTCTCTACCAAGCTCTCTTCCTCTCTTTAATTCCTTCGTTTACAACCACTTATCTGCATGCTCCGAATCCCATCCAAGCTAGTTAATTTTATTCACCACCCTTGTAATTTCTCTCAACTCTTTGCTCTCACCTTCTCTCTCTCTCATATTCATTTTGCCGCCACCCTCCCCTCCTCACCCTTCTCCCCCTTGATGAAACTGCTCTATGACTAAGCGAGCGCCTGCCGTGATGGATAGCCTAATAGGAACGGATGAAGCATTAAAACCATAATTCACTGGGACATAATGTTCTGAAGACTTCAGTGAGATCCACTCTAGATGGTCCTGTATGTGTGTTTCTGTCAAATTGTGAGATGATCTTCAGTATATATATATTAAAAATGGTTGCATGACGTGCATGACGTTTTGGTAATTGCCATCCCCCCCTCCCAGCTCTGTCTGAAATTGAAAAATACACATTTTGATGAGGCGACATCTGAGTAATTCTGTTTGTTGTGCCATAGAACTGAATGAAGCATCCAAACATCCAATCATGAAGGAGAGAGAAAAAAAGAAAAACAGCTAAAAGGTTAGGATAACTAGATTAGTAAGGTCAGAGTAATGGTAACTGTGATCAATGCATTTGACTTGAATTTGAGCAATTTGTGGAGTTCAACTAGCCTAGAAATCCAGACCCTGATATCTTGAACGATAGAGGGTCTGGCCACGATCAATAGTATATTTCCAACTCAAGGGGCGGCTCCTACTCGTGCATTTCAAATGCCACTGCACGCAGTTGGATAGCACTATAACCAATCAGAGCGATGCACAAGGCGACGTAAGCCCCTTTCGTTTAGCGAACAGCTGTTAAACTGTTAAATTAAACGTTTGCCGTTGTCGGTCGGCAAAATAGAACATTCCACTTACTTGCTAATGAAAGATTTGAGTGCCGTCTTCCAAATCGTTAAGGGTCGAGGCCAAAGCAGTCTCAAACTCACACAACATATCTGCAGCCATCTTTGATGTTTACTATCACGGCTTCGACGTCGCATGCATGTCACTGTCGTCATCCGGTTACGTCCTCCCCAGAGTACCATATAAGGGGCTCTGGCGCGCCCATATTAGATAGAACCAATTGACACCATAGCCAGATTTCTGGCTTTCTTGATAAAGCTTCAATGGAGCGTGTCCAGACCAACACCCGCAGCAAATTTAATTTGCCATCGCCTAGTGGCAGGTCTGGGAATGCCAGGCTAGAGTTCAACTACATTTAAAGGAAATACCTAAATGTAATCATATTAAATATTAATTAACCCTCTGAGGTCTATTCACGCATGCGCGCATATCTTTATTAATATCTTCCTGAAGGTATGGCTGGAAAATAAAATGAAAACATCACCTCAAACTAGAGGTCCTCCTGTTTCCAGGGAATGTTCTTGTGATACTGTCAGTCCCTTACGGCCCCCACACACATCCTACCTCTACTGCGCGTCTACCTCGTGTCTGCGTCTGACTTTTTGCCACTGACCGTGTAATCAACCTAGAGCGGATCCAACCTCAGACGCACTGCTGATGCTCGTCGGAGGCACGTCTGCAGCGACGCTCCCCTTTACCTCAGGAGGCTCGCCTATTTTTTTCTGAGAGCCGCGCGTCTCTCTCGGGTCTCTGTGCTTTAACTGATAGAGAAATACTCTGTTGACAGTCATACCAGCAGCATTCACTCTAGTTACACAATTTCCCGGTGTGTTTCTTTCAAAATAAAACATCCCTCAGTCGTATACGTAAATAATCCCTTTATTTCATGATTTAATTGTGCAATCGGCTGTTGGCGCAACTGGTCTATCTATTTCCTCTTGAGTGCTTTTATTATGAAGGGGCAGAACGTAATTGTCAGCCGTGTAAATGTGTCTGACTAAAAGTTTGATGTTGTGAGCGCTAGAATAAAGTGCAGTTCAGTGAATGGAGTTCCCGTATCTTTATTTCTACAATGACAAAGTAGGACACACTATACACCCTCGGTTACAATGTGAACGAGAATAATCAAAGGGAAACAACAGAGAAAGACAGTGATTTTGAAGCAGCGCTGCAGCAGCAGCAGCAGTAGTAGCAGCAGTTGAGAAGTTCCATGTGTGTCCGAGAAAAGTCCGAGAGACGCAGCAGGCGACGCGCTCCAGAGGTAGACGCAGGATGTGTGTGGAGGCCGTTAGAGGCTTACGGCCTCCACACACATCCTGCGTTTACCTCTGGAGCGCGTCGCCTTACCTTACTGCTGCGTCTCTCGGACTTTTCTCGGACACACATGGAACTTCTCAGCAGCAGCTGCTGCTGCAAACGCCCTATCTTTCTACATAGAGGTTTCATAGATAATTCCCATTAAAATTAAGTTATTTCCTGTCATTTATGATGCATGATGATTTATATTGAGTCTAATATTTAGTCTGGACAGTAATCCATGCGCCCCATTGCCTTTTTCTTTTTCTTTTTTTTTTTAATTTTCGCTTGTTGGAAGTCTTATTTTGAAAGGGACACACCAGGAAATGGTGAAACTACAGCGAAAGCTGCCAGTATGAAGTCAATATGACTCGCAGCAGAGTATTTCTCTATCAGTTAAAGCAGAGAGACCCGAGAGAGACGCGTGGCTCTCAGAAAAAAATAGGCAAGCCTCCTGAGGTAAAGGGGAGCGTCGCTGCAGACGTGCCTCCGACGCGCATCAGCAGTGCGTCTGAGGTTGGATGTGTGCCCGCTCTACTCTAGGTTGATTACACGGTCAGTGACAAAAAGTCAGATGCAGACGCGAGGTAGAAGCGCAGTAGAGGTAGGATGTGTGTGGAGGCCGTTAGAAAACACTGTGAGAAGCAAGACCCAGAAGCTCCCCAGCTACCACTTAGCTTGTAAATAGTGCATAGAGTATATACATAGTGTGAAAGTAGTTTGTTATTATTGTTTTTATATTTACTTAAACCCCTAGTGTGAGTGGCCCCTAATTTCCTAATGTTTTTTGAAAGTAGAGACAACATTTCTACCAAAAAGCGTCTGCACCAAATTTTATATTAGTCATGTTTTGTGCACTCCCCTACTGTGTTTTGGAAAATTTCCACTGCATTTTTGAAGCTAAGGCTTAGGAGATGCAATTTCAAGAGCCAAAACAACTCAAAAGGATGACTAAAGGTTCTTCTTTCACACAAATTTCCAGGTTTTTCAAAAATCGCAATACATTTTTCAGCATTTAAGCCAATTATTTATATACACAATGGCCTATGACATAAGTAGACCTCAGAAAACAAAGGTCTAATGTGTTCTGAACATTTCCATATAAAACACTTTGGTATAATTTATCTTCTTGCACATTTGAAATAGGTATTTATAGAAGTATGTAAAATCGGAGAAAATACCCCTAGACCTCAGAGGGTTAATAATTGTTTTGAATGAATTATATAAATTTCAACTTAAATATAGATAATATATTAATATCGGATGGACAGACGAACACAGCAGAACATATTCATTTATTTCCTATATATTGACTTAATAAGCATACAAATAAAATACAAAATCCTAATATTCAAAAGTGTATTTTGTTAAACAAACTACTTTTAACAGGACAAGCAAGCTGGAAGCCACATTTTCTTTGTAGATACACACCGCAAACAAAGGGTCTTGTCATATATTGTTCCGCTTCCGTTCCCTAAGTATTGTTCAAAGGCAGTGAGAGGACTCTATCTGCACATTCAAGTCATTATGCCAACATTTTTGTGGGGGTAAAATAATAAGCATTAAAAGGCATACAATTAAAGAAGAAAGCAGAATGCCAGCCGAGGCAGCTTTAGAACTTATTTTTCTTAGCCATTTAGGCAAATCACTGTTTATGGGAAACTTGCAAGTAATAAACAGGTGTACACATTTGACACACACTCTGGGATAGAACACAGACAGACAGACAGACAGACAAACAAACATGTCCTAATGAATGACTTAATTCCTCTGAAGGCCTACACAGTAATGAGTGACCATGGTACCAGCTCCAGAACCGGACACTAGGGGCCAAAAATGGACATGCACACACATCAATTTTTATACACGCATATCTATACATACACATTATACCCCCCGGGCAGTGCAAAGTGGAAAACTGCACCCATGTGCTGGTGTCAGGAAAAGGAAACTGACTACTGAGTGTGTGAATGGTCAGAGTTAATGTTGCATGTGTTCCACTTGAAACCCTAATGTAAGTGCAGACATGCAAAGCCATATGCAGTGTGCTTAAGACTGTTTACATGTTTCTCTGGGTTTTCTTGCCAACACACACACACACACACATAAATGTTTACCTTACCAACAGTGGACTGTTGTTCTAAACTGACCAAGTGAGGACCCTTTTTCAGGTCATTTTAATTAAAAAAAATAACATAGAAATATTATAGGATTATCCCTAACACTTTCCAAAGCAGCACATGTGCCTACATGACAGTTGTAATGCAGCATCAGGATCTTGAGCCATCCCAAAATAATTCCCTCTCAATGACATGTATTACGAGTGAAAACATTCAATCCTGCATTCCTGTAATTATATATTTTTCATTAGTTTGAAACGAGGGCTGACTTCCTGATTCCCAACACACAACAAAGGCGATGCGAGAACAGCTGGGACAAAGCAGCTGCTTCCAATATGTGTTTCATCCATAAAATGCTTGAAATGACCTAATCTCACTGCACAACAAGAGAGGTGCCTCCTAACCAGGCGCACACACTCGCTCCCTCACACACTGCAGTTTTAGATCACATGTGAACCACATTATGAGTTTTTAAAGTTGAATCACGCTAGGAGCCACTGAAAACCCTGAACACCCTTCCAAGCAGAGTGGGTGAAAATGGAAACAGACATGTTTAAAGGAGCAACGGTGACATGAAGTGTGATTGAACAAAGCATATGATTTTCCCTATGGCTTCAAGTTCAGCCTCTGTTGTGACATCATCGTTTAATGTATGTGCATGAGCTCATTCACTTCCATTATAAAACCCTTACCAAGCATCACAACCAATTGTGCTGAAATTCTCCACAAGTAAGCATTGGGCAGGAAGCTACAGTGGTAAAAACACACCGCATTTCAGTGTTCATCTGCCTATTTCTTAAATTAATTGCACCCAGGCTTTTGAACAGGTTCTGATGTTTTTTTTTTACAAGACACAGCTTGCAATGAATAATTGTCTGTGGGCGGTGTAACGAGCAGCTCTCACATAGCAGACTCTGCGTGTTCGAATAGCAATTTCGATGGTGAAATTTACTGAAAGGGAGTGAGAGCAAAGTCAGGACATTTTCTTTTTTTCAAGAGGATCGAATGGGGATCGGATAAAGGAGGTCAATGAGAGACAGACGTGGATCTGGACCTGCTTTGCCTAATGTTCCTGTTTTTTTTATATGAGGGCTGTTAAATTGTCTATATAGAGTGGTTGGCAGGCCTGAATAAATACTGGAGTGCTACATTGTCACAACTCTTTACCCGTCTACTTTTAACATTGGACTGAATGCTATTTCCCAAGTGCCCATTTGTCAATGCTATTGTTCATTTTGTCTGCATCAGCCTCAATCAATTACACACAGCTTCATTTCATTTTTTTAAATTGCAGTAAGGACTGAGGTTTTATGGTCAATAATAGATTTTGTTCTTGCCAGCCCAGCGCAGGAACTTCCTCCTTGGAATAGCCTGGTTGCTTTGGTGGCCAGGTCAGGAGAGGTAAAGCTAAATCCTGTATCGGATTAGAAGAACACCGACCGTTGTATTTGTTTAGTCTCCATGGAAATGAATGCGTATCATTGTGTACACAATCAAAAAGTGTCCTCGGGTGAATCACCCTCCATGGCATTTGAGTTACAAGTCTCAGTCTCCAGCTCTCAATATGGAGCCTTGTTTGTTCTGGACCTGTCAGTTTGCAATTATGTCATCTTCAAGCAGCTTTGCCCAAGGGATGTGACCCGCGAAGGGAGCAAATACATCAGGCATTTGATTCAGTGACTCTAACCGACTATAGCTGGATTTGTCTCACTCTTTGAGACTCTTTGGTTTGCGGTTCATTTAAGTTCATCTTATTTCCAGTTGAAATTAGCAGAGCTCATCTTTGTTTTCTCTTCTGAAAAGCTCCCCGGGCTCTTTGTTGCCTGGTTGCCTTGTTCTCCCAGAAACAGCATGATGGACGCAGTGAAGCTTATGCTAACATCATCATCATCATTGTTATCGCGATTATTATTAACCCGCTGCAGACAGCAACAGACCAGCCAGAGCCGGGCACTTCTCACAATTCTCTCATTTACTAGTCCAAGCAAACAGATCTTAAACAGATGGTCATTTGCGAGTGACAACCGGAGAAGGGGAGAGTGGTTGAGGGTTTTTAGCTTTTTCGTCCGGTCCTTTAAAAGGAGGAATTTTTTTTTGCTCTCTGGTCTTTATACACTTCCCAGGAGGAGGGTTTAGATTGCTGTGTGGACGGATGGGTCCCAATGCGCCAGGCTATACGCATGGGTTTAGCATTGTGAACATTTTTCAGCAAGTTCAGCTTTTAAAAATACAATTTTGTTGATCCTATTTAACACAATTTAAATGACTTTCTCTCATTTTAAACAGTTTGGTTGGTGTCACTTTTCATAGCACCTTTTTTTCAGAAGAGACGGATGTGTGACAAAGCGGTGCAGTTGAGGAAGAAATCCAGTCGCTTAAACCGAGACCAGAGGAAGGGGAGACTGAATGTCACCTTCAAATCCAGCAGGCGGATTGATTCAGGGCCTTCAGGGAGCCGCGGGAAATACCTCGGCCTGACAGGAGACACTAAACTAAACATCCAGCGGGCCCATGGGAGAGTGTTTAACTGCAGTGTTCTATGAATTATGGGCCCAAGGCTATTTGTTTTTCATACTTTGCTTTATATAGCCTCAAATATGTTTATCTTTTAAATGTACATTTCAACAAGCAAATCACTTAACCTTATATAAGAGATGTTTCCGTCAAACTTCTGGGGCAAATCTAAAAATTGTGCACATGACTGATGTTAAATTATAGCAACACAGGTTTTTATTGTGACACATAATTCATCAAGTGAAGGATATTTCACTGTGTCGAGTAATGTGTATGTTGTATTTTGATGATCATATAGCTTAAAGTGTATGTGATGCAATGCTTATGGTTCTCTCAGAATGTACTTCTGCAGCACTGCTTTAATCTAAATGCTAACATAAGCATGTTAACATTCTCTCAAGCATGCTAACATCCTCTCGAGCATTAGACTAACTACTTCTGATGTTGAGGCAATACAATTAACCAACTAAAGGTCACCAACTAACCAGTGTTAGTGTGCTAACATTTGCTAGTAAGCACTAGACAAAGACCACATGATGGGAATTATGAATAATATTAACCTTTATTTGTATAGCACTTTTCCAAACAAGGTTACAAAGTGCTTATGGCATTAGTCATGCAGGGTGTTGGGTCCTAAATTTCCAGTTAAATGGCAAGATAGAGACATTTCATACAAAACATCATGGTTGGGTTGGAGGAATAGTTAGGGGATCACCAAAGTCCATAGGATGTATCGTCCGGGAATCATGCATGTCTATAATCGATGGGATGCCAGTCCATCATGTACAAGTTAAGATATTTCTGACAGTCTCTGGGATATCAGTAGCCTACTTAATTTCATGGCAATCCATTCAGTAGCTGTCAAGACATGTCACAAAAAAGGAATAAAAAAGAGAGAAGGCTTCACTGTCAGGGGACAATGAATTTTTGCACAAAATACCAAAGCAATCCATCAAATAGTTGTTGAGATATTTTAGCTGAACTAGCGAGGTGAACTGACCAACAGTCCAACATTGCCATTTAACTGTATGTCCATGCCACTACCATGGCGGAATATATGCATTTCCTTTATACTTTACGTTAGGCTACTTACAAACGTATCTCCCAGCGTACTTGCATGCAAATATATATCTATATGTAGGGGAAGGTGGGGTGATTTGTGCAACTTTTTACTCAAAGTGATTTTAAAGTGAGGCCTTGACAGTTATGTCTCCAACTCAAATATGTACATATATTTCAGGATGTTGTGCATCCCTGGCAATAAAAACTTTGGATCTGGAATAAACTGTTTAAGAAATATAGCTTTCGGAAAAAAAGTTGTCTTGACGCACAATTGTGTCACAATGACAAAGTCACCATCATCATCTTTCTGGCCATCTGAACTCTCATCAGTGGTGTCGTTAAGTGGAATTGAGATGTCACTCTCTTCTGAGCTACTGTAGACAATCACTTTCTTTTGGTGACCAGCGTATACAGCCATGCCACTGGCACAACTCTCAGAAATGTACTTTGCACTAGTTGCTCCGTGCTTGTGGAACCAACTGCCACCTGACAAATGTGATTCCCCCTACATTTCTGCCTTTAAATCAAGGCTCAAAACCCATATGTACACCCTGGTGTTTCCTCCCCATTAACTATCTTACCTCTGCACTACTATCTGTGTTTATGTGGATGTATGGGCTTTACGTCTTTTATTTTGGTTATTGTTATTGTACCTTCATTGTTTACCTACTGAATGCACTATGTACAGCACTTTGGACAGTGCAAACTGTCATAAATGTGCTTTTATAAATACATTTTACTTACTTACTTACTTATAACTCACCCAGGCCCTTGCGCACAAATCACCCCATCCCCAGAATTTTGGATAATAGGCATGATGCAGCAATTTAGGGTTGACATTGTGCTAACTATATAGACTCAAAGTGTAGCATACCAAAGCACTAAACATGTGTCAAATGTTTTCAAACGTGTCTATAATTGTTCAGACACAATAATCAAAAAACCTTGATCATGGAAATTTTACTTTGAAAGGCAAAACACAGTTTTTTGAGCTTAAATGTGCTTATATCTTATTCCTTGTGTCTCCCTTCTTTACAGGATGAGTCAAATGGATGGCTCTTCTTAAATATGTGGTCACATTTCCAATTTCTTCCACGGTTTTCTAGAAACAAGGGGTTTTGCATCTTCCAAAATGCACAAATCACCCCACCTTCCCCTATATATTGTGAGATACTATATGGCCTGGTTTATGAGTAGATTTGTCATATGATAGAATACTGGACCGCAGTCAAACTCCTCACTGCTTTTCACTTTTGCTCATACCCAGTTGCGCAACTGAAAGCAGACTCTGTTAAATATTAAATATTTACTCTTGTGTTGTGATTGAGCACTGGAAACAGTCCGATGATACACAGTGCATTTCTGGACACATAACAGACCTTAGGCGATTTGATTGTTCAAGCCTCCAGAAATAATCATAGCGATATGAGCGCTTTCCAACGTGACTATCTTAGATTGCCACTTGGTCCTGTCCGCTGCCAAAAAAGATCTGATCCCATCTTCCTCTTCGACCTGTCGTCATATGAAAAACTAAGCGCAATAAAATGTGAATGTCTTCTTTTTATTCTCCAGAAAGAGGCCACGAGGGGAACAATGTTTAGAGTTCTCCCTCTGGATGTTACAGTGTCAGTGAGTTTGCACGAGATCCTTACTTAGTTGTGTCCTTTTACCACTTGCTATATCCATCTTTCGTTTCACTTCACACACATCACCAAGTCTCACATGCATGTTTTATTCATAAAAGCAGCAGCCCAGTTGGGTTTGTGCATGAATCATGTCACTGGGAGCTACTTTTTTTCAATTAACTTGTGTTGCTCTCATCTACGTTTCCAGATTTTTTTAAATTGTGGGACAGCAGTGAACATAATGTGACATCTGATTATTATCCATGGCAAGAATGGATACTGCAGGGAATTCTTCCAGCCGTCAACAGTAGTTGGAAGTGATTTCATGTGTTCAACATGCAAGTCAATTTGATGTCTGACCAATGTCTACAGGGAGACACTGCGCCGAGTAAAACAAACCTACACCATAGTTTGAGGCTGAAGTAAAACATTTGTTGTTTTTCCAGTTTTCCAGAGAACGTCATACACTGTCAGCTCTGCTCGTTACAATTTAGCAACAGCATGCATGGAAGGAAATTAATTTATTAAATGACAATCGATCAATCGTGTGGTGTTGGTGCACGGCGGTTACTGTGTATACAGTACATGCATGACCCAGATGGATATGAGTTTATGCATGACGCTATAGGTCCAAGTCGTTACTAGCCTGAGTGACGGGGCCACACACTGGGTTTTAAAGCTGCTCGGTTATTAGGCGGCCACACAACAGTGGCAGGGTGGAATGCTTGAGAGATAAAGGCCATGGTTCTACAGTGCATGAAAAGTAGGCCTATAGGCAAGATTAAGAATGTCTTACTGAACACACGTCTCCTAATGCAATATTAACATGGGAAAAAGCAAAGAAAAACTAAAAGGAAGAGACAACATTTTGAATTTGAAAGTCTAATGTCGGTGTGTTGCTTTTTGGGAGTATTGATCACAGGAAGCAAACAAACAACCTTCATGTCGGATGTGTCACGGGGCAACTTCCTCTCTTGCTATCCTTGGAGAGTTTTTGTTTTGCTTTGCTGGAGACCGTGGTACTTGATCACTGTCACAGGAGAGTATTGAAAAGGAGCAGGATGTATCGAAAGTGAGTCTGGTGACCTGCTGTGACTACATCTATTCAGGCTTTGATTAAGTGGACCATCTTAGCTGGAGGGGGGATTGAATGTTTTATAGCACAGCAGGAGATAAGGCCGGGAGGGCATTTATGATGCATCAGAAAATAGTAGCGATATGAATAAAACAATCATAGTGTAGATGGGGGAAATGGAAAGTGATGGGGAGGCAGTGAGAGAGAAAGAGAGATAGAGAGAGCATCCTCAGAGCCTAGAGAAACACAACAAACAGTGGATGCCAAGCTGAATTAAGACAGTTTTCACCTCTAATTAGTATCTAGAAAAGAGCAATATTTTCTCATTTAAAGGCACTTAACCCAACTCTTACCATTGTAATTATTTGCATTGTATTGTATTTGCTTTCTCGAGTCTCATCTCCCCAAATGATCTGATGGACCAAAAGCTTATGACCAAAGAAAGTACCACTGGAAATCTACAACAAATACTCAGAGTAAACATGCCAAATAATGCTATTTATCAGCATTGAACAATGAATTGACTCTGTCTGGGACACACATATAGTTAATTGTCTGGGACACACCTACTTGAAAACTTGAATATTGTGTCAACTGGTATTTATTTGCCAACTCTCATTTTCACTCAAATTTGGTGAAAGACACTTCAGTCCGAACAGACACGGATGTGATCGGCCAACATGATGTCTAATGGAAGCTAATCGTTAATCTTGATGTTTTTTCTTTGTTTTTACTATTTCTTAAATGCAATTTTGTATGTCTAATCTTGATGTTTCTTATTTGCTAAAACTTAACTAGCATAAACGTTTTGGCTGAGATAACAACTTAACAGCACAAGTTTTCAACGGCTGAATATTTTAAAGAGACAGATTAAATTGCTCACAGTTGAGAATGGGCTTGATGAAAACTCAGAAGAGTGCCTTGTTAGCTATACAGTTAGTTATACTGCCTTCCACAAAACATGAGGGGAAATTACATTTCAGTTTGAGTTAAACAAAATCTATTAATTACTTACTGACTTAAGTGACCCCAACGTTGAGCCAGCCATTGAGAGTGTTGGACTCAGACCAACCTGGCAAACCAGAGAAAACACACACTGTCAGTTCAGCCAACAACATGAGCAACACGTGGTGTCACACTGTGTAAAAACAGAAGAGCCAAGGTCTTCACCAAAATGAAACTCTAATAAGAAGAATTCGACACACTCGCAGACAAGAAAGAAAATACTATATTTCTTCTGACATTGCCAGGGAAGCATCAAGCAATTTCAGAGCAGAGGGAATACCCGCGGACCAGCATCTCCTTTGAAAGCTACATCCTATGTTCTATTAAGTTGCTCACCCCTTCCTTTTCTCATGTTACAATAATATGACATTGTCAACAACTATATATACTAACTCATTTTTAATGATTGGGTTAATTCTTGACCTTGAGGACCATAAGACCATAATATATTATAAGCTTTTTCCAGGGCTTTCGAATATTGCGCAATGTACAAACATAACCTTGAGTTTCAAATTGATCACACACCATTTGTCATATACTTTACTAACGTTCTGAATTATTGTAGTTTTATTATATTACTTTTTTATATAAACACAGTTTAAAAGAGCGAAAAAGAGGAACAATAGGAGGGAGAGAAAAGTTGTGAGAGAAAGTTCCTTGTTCTTGCTCTTGTGGTGAGCAGTGTGGCAGTGTGCATTTTTGAAGCTTCCTCTTCAAACCCCCGCAAACAGGAGTACCATGAGAGGGAGGGAGGGAGAAAGTGAAAGAGGGAAGGCTGGGTTGAGTGATTATGTGCTAAGGAGGTGCATGTGTGTTTGTATGTGTGTGTGTGTGTATGTGTGTGTGTGTGTGTGGTGAGAGGTACGCCACTCTCTTTCTCTCTCTCCCTCTTTCACTACTTTAACAGCTCTACTACTTCGGCCAAAATCCTGAAGCGGGTCACTCTCCACCCCCCTCCTCCTCTTGCCTCTCCTCCGACCCAAACGCATGGACCGCGGCCGCTTGAAAAAGACGGCAGAGAGGGCAAGGCAACTTTTTTCCAGAAGAGAGATAAATGGTGGGAGGGAAACAGTCTGCTGTTGGGTTTCCTGGACTGTGGGGCTTAGAGTAACAATTGGAGGCGATCCCTTTTCTTTTTTTCCTGAGTGCATGTTTTGTAGTCTGCCCTCACGGGGGGAAACAGCAGGAGCAGGAAAAACTTGACTGAAGAAGACATACAAGGTTCTGGATGCAACCGCAAAGAAAGAGGAGCACCAGCCAAAAGAGGAGAAGAAGAAGAAGAAGAAGTGATAAAACAAACAGACAGACAGGCAGACAGGGAGCAGCAGGAGTTGGACTGAGAAGATAGGGAGCCGCGAGTCTTGAGGGAAACTTCAACAACAGACGGTGAAAGATCTAGGAAAGATAGAAAACCAAAGGAGGAAACTCACCTGACCCACTTCAACATCCTTCTCCCCCTCCCTCCCTCCCTCCGTGCCCCCCATTCCCTACTCTCTCTCTCCCCCCTTGACATGGGCCGCATGCTGGCCCTGACCCTCGCCTACCTGGCCTACCTGCTGGCTGCTGTAGCCATCAGTAGCTCAGAGCGCCAGCAGCATCGAGTGCAGCACGGCCCCTGCAGCTACACCTTCATCCTGCCCGAGGTGGAGCTGTGTGATCCCATAAAGGACTTCCAGGTCACCAACACCCTCCAGGGGGACTCCCCACCGCCCGAGGCCGACGCCAGCCAACCCAAGCCGGCCAAGGCCCACAAGGAGAGGCCTCCCTGGCAGGAGAGGAAGCTGCAGAATCTAGAGACCGCCATGGAGAATAACACCCAGTGGCTGCAGAAGGTAAGGGGTATCTCCTCCATGTAATATAACACCGTTCTAACTATATCCACTGGCTTTGCTGTCACACTGTCTAATTCGTCACAACAGAATGCTGAAAAAGGCGCGAGTGGTTCACAGAGTTTAGTTTCCGGTGACATCTGTTGACAAGCCGACATTATTGATAAATTCAGTGCTTAGCTGGGATTTCCTGGATGCTTGCTCTATGTATATTTGGCTTCTTGACAAACAACATGGTGTTTTGAGTGTGTGCCTGTATTTAAGACCAGTGGGATGCTACAACTCTCCGTTGCATGCGAAAAGGAAAAGGACTAAATTAAATAGGTCTGCTTATATCAGTCAGTGCCAATGTGTTTCACGCACTTTAACCTGCTAGATTAGTTTTTAAGCAGTTTTTAACAACATGTACACAGAAACTTCTCTCTTGAATAGTTTGAAAAGTGTCCATGCAAAAAATGGGCTTACATAATAAATATAACACATCCCTCACTGAAAAATAAAAAAAAAGTTGTTTATCTGCCCTAGACACATTTCAGCGTTTCTCCTCGCAGGGCTGTTGGCATTTTGCGATTCCATTTATCTGGGATTATGACTGAATAAAAATGAAATGATGCGATTAAAAGGGGCTTCACAATAGTGTTTTCATTGCTAAGGTCATCAGGGCACAGCATCAGTGTTGGGCCATTGTGTGCGACAGACTGACTGACACGCCACCCCTCTCCATCCGTCTCTCTCCATTCTTGTCTGCATCACTCACAGAACATTTATGGTACACACTAATCCTCGGGGCCGATTAGACGCGTTTGTGGCCAGTGTTTAGACTGGACCGACCGAGAGCAAACACATTGATTATATTTCAGGGATTTTGAAAATGGGGCAGTATGAATGCCAAAGCTCTTCCTGTACTTCTGTCGCTTCCCACTCACACTATCGCTCGCTTGCCACAAAAATGTCTCTGTATTTCCTTTCCTTTCCTCAGTCTCTCTTTCTTTCATTCTATATCCATCAACTTCACTTCTATTCCGGACAGTTCTACACCTCCGGGGATGATGAATGCGTCTCACCTCACACCGTGACTTGTCGGCTATCAGATCTAAAACCTTTTTGTCTATCCTGCTCAGATTCTTCTCCACACACGCACACATACGAAAAAAAACACGCTTGCTCAATTCCCCTGTGCGTACTCCGTCTGATGCTCAGTCTATGAACTGAAAGATCTGGCTTCCATGGGTAGCGTCCCGTGGGGCCAAAAGTGTATGTGAGAGCGAGACAATGAGAGATTGTACACACTGTGCCTCCTGTGTGCAGTATGTTATTCATGAATACAGCCGGCACAACACAGGCAAAAGTGTAGAATACAAAAAGGCATTCCGTATATATTTCACATCTTGGGCATGTTATACAGTATGCAGCACGTGATCTCTCCCTCTCTTTTACTCTCTCTCTCTCTCTCTCTCTCTCTCTCTCTCTCTCTCTACCAGAGCTGTGATAGTATGAGCCGCCACGAAGGAGATGCAGTTAAAATCCATCTACAGAGAAAGCTCTGTTGACACATATCATGCTCTGTTGCCAAACTTACTCCACATAGTACATACATAACACATGGAATGAACACAAAGATCCAACCTTTCAACAAGTTATCCCCACTAGACCACAGTGTTGCATAAATGACCTGACTGTAAACTGGGATTTCCACACAAACATGCGCGCGACCCCCAGAGAGCTCTTTTTTAGACAGGCACCAGCGTAACTCTGATCTTTGACCCCAGATGGCAAAGCCTTTTCAACACCTTGTGCTGCTCATTAAGCCTTATCTGCATAAGTGTGGGGAGAAAGTGGTGGTATGAATGCGGAAGAGCTCGAGGCAAGTGTTGTTTAAACATCATACGATCTCCCCACAGAGCTCCCCTGGGATGGTTATGACACTTACTGTGAGTCTTCCAACCAAACCCCCTGAAAGAAAACACAAATCCACACACACACACACACACACACACACACACACACACACACACACACACACACACACACACACACACACACACACACGCACACACACACACACACACACACACAAACGTAGGAGCACACATACACTAATCTAGCATGTTCCACAGAGGAATGTCCAAGTAGACCACTGCAGGAACAGGACTGTATTAAGGTTCCAGATTCCTTATTTGGTGTTTCCAAGAAGAAACTAGTGTTTGTTTTCTTGTGTTCTATCCCCTAATTCAACCCCCCCATCCAGTCCCTTTTGTGTTGTTCTGCCTTGAGAGGTTGGCAGAAGTGATACCGTATCTGCAGACTCGTATCACTGATACAAGTCTGCTTTTTGTTAGTGCTATTAAGCAATAACAATTAGCCTGTGTGGATAATGCTAATGCATAAATATTGCATAGAGATCAAGGTGGCCTGGCTTCCCTTGGCGACCTGATTGCCTGGCCCAGTAATATTTCATTAGACTAATGAGAAAAATACGTTGGCCAAAGTGAGAAAAATACGGTTTCTTTGTCATTTTGATGAACTAACTCTTAAGGCCAAGCATGCTTTATCTGTGGTGAAAATTGGATTTCCATGATATTGCACGGACATATCAATCACGTCACCTATTTTCATGAAAATGTGCTCACTCCTTTCTTCGTTCGTCATGGTTGATGGTCATAGCCATCCCAATGGGCCTTAGACCATCATTATGTTTTACCAGGACACCCAGCAGATACAATACAGTATGCTATCCCTCTCTATCATTGTCACTGAGAACAAACGTGTTGATTGGCTCAACAATAAAGACATCAAGCGATACAACTCGTGTGATAATCCCGACACTGATTCGCTCTCTGTCCCTGTAAGACACACTAAAACGGAATTATGATACATCCCAAATGGGATTTATTCGGCTGTGTCGTGTGACAGAGCTGCAATTAATGCAATAGACAGTGGGAGAGATGGGTTGAGGTATCAAGAACACTGGATGGAGTTCTATCACAGAAGGCTGTAATAGGACCAATTTAGAAATGTGGAAAGGCGGGCTGATAGCTGCTTCAACACATGAGGCTGATTATGATGCAAGGGGTCTTTGGTTTCTTCTTTTTGGGGTTGGCGTTAATCCGCTTGGTAATCTCTTCACAGCCTTAGTTGTGGAGGGATTTCTTCATGCGGCCTCAGATGTCCCGTAGTATCAAAATGGGAGAGATGGGTTTACAGAGCAAGAGGGAGGAGGAGGGAGAGTTTGAATGAAAGCGGGAGTGTTAGTGAGAGGGATCAAGAGGAAGCCAGAGACAAAGAGAGAAAGATCATGAGGAGGCAAGTTTAATTGCAGATTCATCTCTATTTGCCCACTCTGATCAGTATTTTTTTTAACGGCATAAAAAAAAGCCCTCTGCCATGGCAATGCATTATCATAATCCCATTCCTCTCTGGAATGGGTGTTTGTATTGGAAAAAGAAGACAAACAATTGTAGTCTCATTTGAATTGATTTTTGTTTTTTTTTGCGAATAGCCACTCATTAGCTGGATCATTTTGAACACTTTCACCAAGGGATTTCATTTTCCAGTCATGTGGTTTTAATGAGTCAGGTCTGATCTTTCCCTCGTAAAGTCATAAATATTGTTGTTCGATATGCGGTCTCTGTGTTATTGCCGGGCACACAGGCCAATCGCTTGTTAAATGTCAACTGAAAGTCTATTGTTCGCGACAGGAAAAGCAAATTAGTCTTGTCAGAATCCATGTGCTCAAACCGCCCACATTAACAAGAAAATATATTTATCGGAGAAAGACCGACGTCATCTCATTTATACTTCTGCTGTAACATGTGATGGATTTTCATTAATGTTCTTTGTCTGATCTTGTGATTGATTACAGAGTGCAGTCGACTATCCCTAAAACCTTTGTGTAATACATTGTGAAATACCATTGAAAGGCCTATTCGGTGCATAATTTTATTGATATAAGGGTTGGTCTTTGCCTGAGATGGACTTGCAGATGGATACATATTGGTGGCAAGATACTGCCAGTACCTTATAGGGATACTAAATGTATGAGAACACCTGAAGATACTTAGGGTAAAAAAAACAGAACACTCTCACAAGGTTACTACTTTCACACTGTGTCAAGCTGCCAGAGAATGAACAATGACCTCCTATGATAAAATATGATTATCACCACAGTGCAACCAGGGAATCCGACATCCTGGATAATATTGTCAAAAGTTTTTTTTTTCTTCTTCTTGCTTGCAGCTGGAGAACTTCATCCAGGAGAACGTGCGCTCTGGGATGGAGGAAATGAAGAGAAGCGCCGTACACACCCAGACAGCTGCCATGCTCGAGATGGGAACCAACCTGCTCAGCCAATCGGCCGAGCAGACCCGCAAACTGACAGACGTCGAGACCCAGGTGAGCCAACCAGGAAACGTTTTCAGTGGAGCCTGAGGAAAACCTTGTTTGTTTGCAGCCAATCAAAAATTAACAAATGACTGTCACGGTCACGCCCATTTGCGGAAACACATGATGTCACTTGCGAAAACACTTGGAAAAATTTATTAATATTAAAAAATAAAAAAATAATTAAATGTAGATCAGATGTAACCCTGCTGAGAAGTCCCATGCCCAACTGTGGCGGCAACTGCTTTAAAACAGCTGGCATATGGATCCCCATACAGGCTCTGATTGACACAATGAGTTGAACTCGGCGTCTGACAACAAGCCAATTAAAACATAAAAGCTCAGTAGCACAACACAGATGTGTCTTCAATCACTGTGCCACAGAGCTGTTATTACAGATTGGGCTGTTTTGGTCCCCCTCGTGCATTTTTTTTTTACTCTTATCAAAGTCGATTGTTGAGCCGCAACCTGTACAAATATCTGAGCGGCTTTGTTTCAAGTTTTTTTTTTTCGTTTCATCTGCAATTTCAAAACATGTCACAGGTGCGTATGAGGTAATCCTTGCACAATGTTTCATTTTAAGTTCAAAGATTGTGCATTGTGATGTGCCGTGCGACATTGTTTATCACCAAGAGTGTTTTTTTCTTCAATCAATCTTTTCATCAATATCTCTTATCACACCCATCCATTCATAGTGATGGAGTCGCTTTTCTTTTTCTTAATCAATCTATTAGGTGTTAAACCAGACAAGTCGCCTAGAGATTCAGCTGCTCGAGTATTCACTCTTCAGTAACCGGCTGGAGAAACATATTCTCCTGCAGACTCAAGAGATCTCACGCCTCAGTGATAAAAACAGGTGAGCATCTCACACACACACACACACACACACACACACACACACACACACACACAAACACACACACACACACACACACACACACACACACACACACAATCTTTTTAGGCACAGCAAGAATTCCAGGGTGAATTTTTCTAGAGTTTTTTCTACCTCATTATAGGCTATAGGCACTATTGTTTTGGATTCATTATGTTAGTTTAGGTGGTTATTCATGAGGCCATTTTTATTGCCCATCTGTAACTGTGCATTATTCTCTTGTTCCGCTTAGCTGCCTCTTGCCCTTTACTGATTCCAACTATGTTCCTGTGTATCATGCAGCATAATGTTTCCTCAGGAAAAAGCTACTTGACATTGAGTGGCAACATATGAAGGCCCTCAAAAGCATTATATATATGCTGTTTATGTATGAATGTTGTGCTTTTCATACGACAGCTGGATATAAATGCATTGAAGGGCTCTGAAAAACATTGCATTAAAAAACAATATAATGCGTATTGTGTACGATTGTGTATGTGTATAGGTGTGTGTGTATAGGTGTGTGTGTGTGTGTGTGTGTGTGTGTGTGTGTGTGTGTGTGTGTGTGTGTGTGCGCGTGTGTTCCTGTGTGTTTGCCATGTGAATAGGCAGCACATGTTAGGAGGGGTTTCCCATTCTTCTCTCCAGGAACATAAGGTCAAATTAAGGCCAGCCCGGGTAAAGGAATGGGTGTGAACGGCAGCGGGCGTTTTCTCTCTTTGAATCTGATTTGTTTATCACTCCATCCTTGTGTAGCGGGAGAAAACAGTGCCCTCTAGCCCCCGACACCTGTCACACATCTGGCCCTGCTTGGCCCTGCTCTGCTCTGTGGCCCTTGTCCTTGCATTGATTTCGACCTATTAATAAATTAAAACATCTTCACAAGGGTAACCACCATGATGGAATTAGAAGGGTCATGGTAGATTTGCAGTCAGGCAGCTGTGGAATAAAATGGGAAGTCAGGACTGCAATGGACGTTAGGGGCTACTGATGCTCGAGGGCATGGATGCAGTTTTTGAAATGCTGCCAACTCAAGAGAGCTGGGAGACATGTTTGTTTTCATAGGCATTACATGTAAAATACTATTGGCAGGAAGCGCAACATTTTGAGGGGGAACGACTGAGAACAGCCCTAATAGCGATATATATATATATATATATATATATATATATTACAATAATAATAAATAGCACAAGATCATGAGCATAACAGTTTAATTGCCCCGGGATGAGATGCGATCCAAGAATGCCATGTTTGTTCTGTCAAGCACCCTTAACTGTTTAAACATCGCTGTGGCTGGTTTGCAGCCATGCTCAACACTCTGACTGTAGTTCCTCAAAGTAAAAATACACATAGAACAATTTGTGAGCTCCCTCTGCCACTTTTATTGAGTGTTCTCCCATAGAGCAAATATGAAATGGAAGTGATGTTCAAAAATGATTCTAGATTGAACAAGCTTTTTACTTCCAGGCCTCCATTCCTAGACGCTGCGATCGAGTGTGTGGGAGATTGAGGAGACACTTTTTTTTATTATTATTTTTTTACTGCTGCGTCGGCGTGTGCACAGGGCTGAAAAAGTAGCTTGTTCAATCTGGGTGGCTGGATTGTTTCGATAAATAACTGCCGCACAGTCGTTAGTCAAAGCCATAAAGATCAGGGCTGCGGGGATTTACGATGTTCATTTTGAGGTGGGGGCGTGGCACTTGTGCAGACATACGTACATGCGCTGTCAGACTGTTGCTATGGCGGACAGTGATGGAGAGGCTAAGCATGCGGGCCCATCTGTGAGTGCTGCTGCAGTACAGGTGTTTATGTGATGTTAGCCCAATGAGACTGTCACGCTGATGCCTATTAGTCATCCTCATGTAAATGTGCAAGTTTGTACAACCCTCCGCTGTGAGCACTATGAATCCTGAATGGACAGATTCTCTTCAGTCTGCACCCACTCTTTAATATCTTCTGCCACTCATACCGTTCAATATCATTCTTAAAAACTAAGTATGATGTCCTATTTGTTTTACTTTTCACTGGGATGTGCACTGGGATTTTTTTTTTTTTTTACAAAATATAAGTCTTCAATTGCGGTGCAATTCTACTCAGCTCTTCTACTACATATAGTATGATGTATCAAATCTGAAAATGGTTCTCTTTCCCTTTTAATCTGGTATTTCTTAATCAGCTTGTTTTTATTGTCTTTTAAATGCGATTTCGTAAAAGATTTTCCCAAGTTGTCTGCCTGTTTTCGCTCTTTTTTATTGATGTATTTCTATGCCCCTGGAATGCACTTTGAAATGCCTTGTGTCTGAATTGTGCTATATAAATAAACTTGCCCAGCCTTCAATTAGTCTCAATGATTTTAATTGTATTTTTTATTTATTGTTGCCTTTTGTAGTTTTCTGGAGCAGAGACTGTTGGCGCTGGAGGCTCGGTATGGGAGGGAGCTGCAGGGCTTGCAGAGTGACAAGCAGCAGCTTCAGGAGCTTGTGGAGAGGCAGAGTGGGATGGTCAGTCAGCTCCAGGGTGAACTGGGCAGCTCCACGCTCAACAGCACCTCCATACAGAGACAGCAGGCCGCACTCACCGACACCGTGCAACAGCTGCTGGCTATGGTCAACCACTGCAACGGTGAGTGTTGTACTGTTGATTGCACTTGTAACATCTGTATCATCTCAAAGAAAATATGCATAAACACGGTAGCCCATACAATTGGAATAACATATTTGTGAACTCTTCTCGTGGCATTTTTGTGATAATGTGAATTATTTTTGATAGATAAAGTGTATATCTTCTCCAAACATTATTGATCAATATCATAATTTTCAACCTATCACAGTGAACATTTGGCCACAATGTACCTTTGCAAACTGTGTATGGTTATTTATTTTAGACTGTTTTTTTGCCATTTTCAAACTTTATTTGACAGTATGTAGAGAAACAGAGTTGAAATGGGGAGATATAGAGAGGGGGGGTGACATGCAGTGAAGGTCCACGGGCCGGAAGAGGTCAAAGTGTTAAAAAATATTTTATTCCAACTTTATGGGCATTAACTTTAGAAAGCAGGAATACAAGAGATGAACAAATTATACATTCAACTTACAGTTTATGATGTATTGTAAGTCAATATGAAAAAGCAGCACTCACTGACTAGTATGAAGCACACAATTATATTCCATTGCTATGATTTATTACATTCCTTATGGCACAAAGGACTGACTAATAGAATCAATAAACATCAGTATTTCGTTCAGACAAGAAAAATGTAAATCTACAGGTTTTCAATTAATGAGCATGTAATGGGGGATTAGAGATTTATGCTGCAAATGTATCATTTTACATGAATTTTTACATCACCAATGAGCAGCTTGTAATTCATTTTGTGTTTCAGGTTTTGAGACGAGAGCTTAAAATTACAAGAGAACTCACATATGGGGTTGGGAATTGTGTGCAAAACCCATACGGTTGCCATCTGTAAATAAAATGCATGCGTGTTCTTTTTTTTTTTTTTTGCAGAAATCTCCAGTATGCCCAAGGCAGAGCCGCTAAGTTTCAGGGACTGTGCGGATATCCTGCAATCTGGAGTGACAGAGAGTGGGATATATAGCATACGCCTTCCTAACTCCACACAGACTATCAAGGTACAGTAGTAAGGCCTTAAAGGACATTGGCATTTTCTTTGCAAATACCACCAAACTTACTATGACATGACACTTTCGTGCACAAGATTTATTCTCACAGCATTCAACACTGAAATCATTTCACGTTGCCAGTATAATGCTCACACACATAATGACATTCAAAGGGCTTTTTGGACTCCAGTAAACACTGGAAGAACACTAGTCTGATGTAATGCTAATTTGCAAGGAGGGTTTGATAATAGAGGTTGATGGAAATGCCACACTGAGTTACTGAGACAGGAGCGTTGTGCCCCACAGGCTTCATGGTGAGTGAGTGTGCGCTGCTTAACGCAAAGTCAGACAAGCTTAGCAGGTAAACCTCAGCTGACCTGAAGTAGAGATAGAACTTTGCCAAGTCAACCAGTATCCTTTTTCTTTGAATCATAGTTAGCATTCTTGGCTGGGATCTTCACTCTCAAGAGCTCACCACGGGAGCAGAAAGATATCAGTGAAACAGTTTGTTATTCATTACTTTCAGTCTAGTTTTCTGGTTGGCATCGTTTCCTAGCCGCCTCCGTTTTTTTCCCCACGTTCTTCCGCCTCATTTCCTGTATGCGAGGCAGCCAGGTGTTAGGCGCTAGTGCCATGTGTTTCCTGCCAACTGGGGCTCATGTATGTTTCCACTGATGCAAGTCCATACTCCCCCAAATCATTGCTGCTTTCAGCCTATGCCATCTAATTCCAAGGTGATCCAAAGCAATCTGTGTGGCTGCATTAAAAGTGGGGCAGATACAAATTGCCCCATTTTTTTCAAAGTAGAGATTGGGCCTTTCTCAGTTGGATAGGAGACAAAAAGCGTACGCATGTGTGTGGAGTGCAGATATGACTATATGAGATCTATCCAGTTATCTCACTTTTAAATCACCGAGGTTGTGAATAATGATGTTTACGAAGCAAATCATTCTACAAAATCAGGTTTATTGCCAAGGAAGTTTTCAAATACAAGAATCTGCCATGGCATATTGTGTATATAAACACAGAGAAGATGAGAAAGTAGGAAGAAATTTATTTCAGCTTCTTTGTGAATTTTTCATGACTCTGTTAAATATGCACAGGGCTCATACCACTAGGGCTTCTCTAAAATTCTCTAAACACATCTTGTGAAGTTAATATTGTGTCCCCTGAAAACCCCTCACAAATAATAACCACCAGTATAATCTCTTATAAAGAAAAACAGAATAATGCCGACGTTATTCGGATTTCTGCATTTTTTAATGTAATGGATTTGGCCCCAGCTGAACCCCTGTTGGCTAATAATAGTAATAATAAGTGAATTTGGAGTATTAAATATGGATCTGGACTAAATCAGAGTAGCGGCCACATTTGGGAAATGACTTCAATTTTAAAGAACAAAACTCTTTTTCAAGACCATGTTTTTGTATTAAGTGTGATGCCTCTAAGGCCAGTGCTGGGGCTCAATGTGCCAGAGGATAATCACTGCAGATTGCCAGTCCATTCAGTTTCCTGAGGTAAAAAGCCTGAGTGCATGTTGTCCTTGATTTAACTTTCCTATTCTGTGAAAATGGCTAAAAAGTCTCCTCTTTCATTTCCAATGGAAGATAGACAATTTTGGGGGCTGAAATAAAGAGGCCTATTGGGATGCTTTCCACATACTGGCATCTATATATTGTATGACTCCTCAGGTCAGGGCGGTTACTTGGTGGTCAACATGCAAGCAACCAGCCAAGCAAATCAACTTTCTTTTTTCTGAAATCATCCACATTGCAGGTTGCTGAAGTTGTTATCGAGTCAGAATTGTCTCCGTCAATAATCTATATATCATTTGAGATAATAACAGAGCAAAGAGATGCTAACATAACACCAGAGAAAACTGGCAGAGTACCTCATGCAGACCGAATGCAATGACCAAATCTAATCCTACCACCCACAGAAGTATTTTAATCAAGCTATGTAAGGGAAGCTGGAATACTGTATGTCCAGTTAAACACCTTGAATAACGAGTCTACATTTCAAATGATATCACTAGGTGAATGAGTGCAATTCATTCCTATTTGTTCTTCTAAACATATATACACATGACAAAATGTGCAGCCAAGTAAGAAAGAAAACAGTGTGTGTAACCAACACCGCAGATGCCTCCTCCTCAGCCCCCCACTCGGGGGGATAAAAGAACATACTGATATGTTGTTAGTTTTTCCTTCCCACCTGGGTCATATCATTGTGTGACACTCTGAAATGTTGGGCCCCCCTCCACTCCCCTCAGCTATACCCCCCACACAATTCCTTAGGCTTCCAAGGCATCCTTCAAACAACGGAAAGATTATAGGGTCATTTATTTCGTCATGTAATTTTTTGCAACTTTTCTATCCCCCTCCTATTGTGGACCACTCCCATGCTGTAAGATTTGACATCTTGAAACTAAACTCAGTTCATTGTCAAACACGCTGGGGATTGATTACTCAAATAACGGTCTCAAATGGCCCAAATGGGAAATATACATACAATATACAGTATATACACACTTATATATATATACATGCATGCACTACCTCTTTATAGGGGCAGCCATGAGCACATATTTTAAATTAGACATAACCTTTTTTCAAAAAGCAATTCTCCTCTCCCTGTAAAAACCCTCAAAGCACCTTCCAACCATCATTCTGCTCCGAACTATCGTCAGAAAGAAACAGTGTGTGCAACAAAAGAATATATCGACCTTAAAAAATCCACTATGGTTGACTGCTTCTGGAAATACAACTCCAAATGATCTGTATATCTAATGAATGTGTACTTTTGCTGTTGGTGAATGCGGGTTGCTAGAGGGTGATGTCAACATATTGTGTTTACGGCTCAATCAATAAAAGCTGCTTTAAAAGTTAAAGAAAGGAAATGTCTGATCACGGACTGGATAAAACAAGCCAAAGAATCGAAGAAAACTTTCGTTGCACTCTTTGATTTACACCCACATTTTGTCCAGTACTCAAAATGCATTCATTGTTGTAACCCAGCTTTATGGAAAAATAGGATGTTGTAATGTGGGCTGTATTTCCACAGGTTTTCTGCGATATGAAGACTCGAGGTGGCGGGTGGACGGTGCTGCAGCATCGGAGAAACGGCTCGGTTGACTTCCATCGCGGGTGGAGGGACTACAAATTGGTGAGTTGTGCAGGGTAGAGTAATAGGCTTTAGGGCACATCACTGTCTGTCACAAAGAGCAGTATATGGATCAGTATTGCGGGACTGGACAGGAGGTTCCAATAACCATCCACGGGTGGTTTGGCACAGAGAGGCGTGGGATACCGGCTGGCCTGTGATCCCAGGTGACCTGCGGTTGTTGTATTTGGCCGCCCTCATGTTCTCTAACCCCCCCCCCCCCCCCATGTTATTGCACCTGCTCTCGCTCACTCTCCCTCTCATACTCCCACACACGCTCGTACACAAACACACTCACACTTCCATGAAATTCAATGACCCTCGGAGATCTACTGTTTGCATCCATCCTTAAGATCCCAATGGCTTTTCCCAAGGGAAATGAGCGACTAACTGCATTTCCAATTACAAGCTCCAAAAAAAGAAGCTGGATATAATACATTCATACATCCCGACTATGAAGTTGCTTCAGTGAGCAGGGCCAAATCAAGCAATTTAGCACCTTTTGGCCTTTGTTTTGTTTGGACGTACATTAACATAAGGCTTACTTTGAACCTTATCACAAAGCTCGCTCAATAGAATCAATATTCCATTTGCGCAAAAGTGAAAAACATAAACATAGCTTTTGCCACTGTGCTAAATTACGCATAGAACAAGTGAGTGAGACCATAGTTTGGGAATTAGCAAAATAACACATTCTCTGGGTCTCTCATCCAAGCCGACATATAATTTGCCACAGCTTGGGGTTGGAATAAAATGAAACAGGACTATGACTGCAAATACAAAGAGTGAGAAAGAGGGCAAAAAAAAGCTTGAATAAAAACTCTTTCAAAAACAATATTTTTCACAAGTGGATGATAAATATTTGGTTTCAGCAGTGGGGGGCGTGGGAGCACTGAGGCCTCTGTAGGTGGCAGATAAAACGCATGTACCAGAATGCTTTACTGCCCCTGTCCCACACTCACAAACATATTATTCCCACACACTGTGGTCAGAGTTGCTCAAATGTTTGCACCCAGGCCTGCATTGTCAAATTATAAATTATGTTCCAAGGCTCTCACTTTGTATTCCCCTCTCTCACTTAAGACCAATAACAAATAAAGAGTCGGAAAGCTACTGTAGACAAAGTGACTTAGAAATCAGAGGTAACAAAAAGGTCCTTCTAGTTGGACTGAGGGGAAAATGCCAAATATCTGAGTGTTCACAGTTCGGCTTTTTAAAATGTAAATTTTATACAAGTAATCTGTCTTAATGGTTATTGACATAATTGATTTGGTATTTTCACACTGAATCCGACGCTTGCATTCGCTTGTGTCTGCTAAGCAAATGACATTTTTTGTACTTTTCTCAGCAGACAGTACCTTTTGTTTCCTATTTAACACTGCCTATGCAACACCATGATCATAGTACTGTGTCTTTCCCCTGTTTAACCATAATTTAACATTCAGTCCTGGTGCAGAGTTAAGCACTTGACATTTCAATTTTTATGTACCCGTTTCTTTTTACGCTGCCTTCCTTGTGATGTACAAATTGTTGAGCGGTGCCTATACAAGTCTCTGAACTCCAGGGGGGAGATGAATACCAATCTTCCTAAAGATATGATGGTCGTTTAGAGAGTGCAAAGTCTCCCATACAGTGTTTGAACCGTGACCCCCATCTAGGGGGCAATAAACTATACTGTGAAAAACTAAACACATGTTGAGTTCTACAAATTCACATATAAAAGATACAAGAACATATATAATATCTATATGAGACCTGCAGATTAACCAATGTAAAATAATGACAAATGAATCATTTAAAAGATGGCAATTGTGTATATTTAATTTTTTACGACTGTGCCACTGACAAGTATGTTTTAGTCAACCTGAAAGTTTATCTCGAGAAAATCTGAGGAATTTACAGTAGTTCACATTTAATACTGCAAAGATAAATAACTGGGATTTATCAAATGGCTTTCATTATTCTTTTTTTAACAAGAAGAAGCATATGTAATGAGGACTGTTTTCCACTATTTGTTACAATGATAAACTGCTGGTGAATCACGTCTAAAAGCTTAAGGTATCAGATAT